>JAFVLL020022064.1:0-10985 GCA_021397915.2 Tor tambroides
ATGACTAGAACTCCCATTTCCATCCACCCTGGAATGAAATGAGAGATGTTAAAAATGTCATGAATATGTAGATCACAGAAAATTCCCTCTCCCACAGCTGTGAGGTTTCACATGTTCTAGTTTCAGAGCTGAAGAGGATCCAAAAAATACAGGACATTCTGATCCTTTGCAAATGGAAGCCTGTTTGCCATCTGAAAAGGCCACAAAAAAAACCTGTATTGACATAATCTACTTGAACAGGCACAATGCCTGTGCTACGATTTGTCTTTCTAGAATAACATCTCTATATTTCTAGCACTTCTACTCCTACTGTTACCTCTTCTAACTCTCCCAGTTCTCTTTCTATCTCACTTGCTCTCCCTTTCTCTGTAAAATGCAATCTGCAATCAGAACTACATGGTTCACCTCAGGATAGCACCTCTGCCAATCTCATTTATACGCTGCTTGATTGAAATGAATATTTAAGTGGCTGCATATAAATGAATAAAGCTTCAGCTCTCTCCTCCGGAATGTGACCTCTTGCATGAGGAGCTTCCTGGACTCTCACAAACAGTCTATTAAATATGTAAAATAATGTAAATGTAGGTCTCTAGATGCCAAATATTTGTTTAAACAATAACGCAGAGTTCCTCAAACATAATATCCTGAAAGGAACATACTCAAAAGGACTTAATGTATTCTGAATTATTGAACAAATCTGACCGACTAAACCTTTGCTGTTGCTCAACATTTCAGGCATAGAAAGTACAGCTGTACTGATTGCGAGCAAGATAACCTAACCGTGTAAGTGAGCACACTGAGCAAAAATGTTTAATGAAAATTATGAATAAAAGATCATCCTGTGTATATTCATGCTGTTCTAGCATAGTAGCATAAAAAAGAGATATATAACCAATTGCTTCTATCATATTACTCAGATAATGTGGTGCTTTGACATGCTGATGTTTTAATTTGAACTCATCATAGTGGCAAATGTGGTGTTGAATGTTTATTCGTCCAAATGAACTGAAAGCATTGAAACTATTAGCTTCACTACATTTCTCAGTAGCGTGATTTCTCAGTAGTGTAGTATTGCTATTAAATCACATAGCTTTTTAGTAGCAAAGCTGTTTAGTGATTATGTAGCTGGGTAGAGTTGATAAACACTACAACATTCCATTTTCCCTGACAGTATATCAGAATCAAGTTGTGTGTTTGCTATTTTCTATTAGCTGTTTAGAATCAGAACTACCTATGTCTGATTTGTAGCCTTTTAATAGTAAAGTCATTCATTTAACTACATTTCTCAGTAGTGAGGTGGTAGCTTGGGTAGTTTTTAAATAATTTATATTTTCTTGTAATTAAGTACAATGGTAATTTTTTTTCTTTCTGAAAAATAATTAAGTCATGCATTCAGAATTTCCCATCGACTGTTTAAAATGAAAAACTAATTTTATATTTATAAAATGTATGAATTAAATTGCATTTTGAAAGCTTCAGTGGTTATCAACCTTTTTGGCTCCAAGGAGCACAACATAACTCATAACTTTTTCATTTGTTTGTGATTTTCTGGACTAAATATATTTTTTTTCTTCACAATTTCTATTTGATAAAACATTTTAGAGTTTGGCATAACTAGAAAAATATATCATACGAAAACATGTATGATAGAAAAGTCAATAAAATCACACTTTTATCATTCTTAAAAAAGGGGGAAAAACAGATGTTGCTGTTGCAGTTTTGTGCTTTATACAATACAGATTGTGTCAAAGCAGCTTTGCTATATTAAACAGGAAAATAGTGTGTCGATAATGCAGGAAGACGACAGTAACACTCAATTTTCTAATTAAAGCTTGTTTTGTTTTTATCTGAAATCATATTAAGTCATTCTGAGGCACCTTAGAAGTTTTCTGGGGCCCTGGCTTCCTGTTGAGAAACGCTGCTCTACATGGTGGGTTTAATTTAGCTTATTTGTAGATTAGTTGTTAGCTGAACTAGCTACATATTTTATCTTGCCCAACACTGCTGGATTGTCTTTTTCTCATTAGCATATGCTTCATCCTGAACCCACAAAAAAAGTAAGAAAAATCCAAAACCAACATTGAAACATTACTCTCTTTACAAAACTTTGTTATTCAAGGCAGTGGGAATTAGCCTGAAATTCAGACTGCTTGGAGAGATTCCATCAAAGTTTTTCATCTGTTTAATAAAGCAGTCAGTTCACAAGCTAATTGTTTTTTTAGTTCCAGTAAATCCTCTTTGTTGGAGATGGTTGTGCGCTGAACATGATCATGCTGTGCTTGATGAGATGTTACAGTATTTGATACAGGGCTGATCTTGGCTGATTTCTGCTCTACCGGTGATTTTGGGTACATTTATCAGCACTACATAAAAACTCCATTCTGAAGTTTATTACTCATTTAGCTTGAACGAGGGGACCGAAGAGTTTGCTTGTGAGACGCTTAGTGCGCATTAAGAGATTAACAGAACAGAAGGGAGAATTTGTGCGGAGGAAGCTTGGTGCTTCGCTTATACAGTGGAATTAAGTTGGATTTTAGTGCAGGATTTACTTCCATATCCTTCGCCATTACAGGCGCACCCACAGTTCTGTGGGATTTGATCTGGCATTTACATTTGGTGAACGAACAAAAGCATTTTGTGTGTTTGAAGTGTAATGACTCCGGTTTCGCACAATGAATTTTTTGCCTTGTGAGTATGGAAGGTCTCTGTGGAGTTGCACAGGCTATGTGAAGCCTAGGATTTAAACTAGGCGCTCTGTCTTCACTTAAAAAAGGGTTTGCTTTCCCTAATACTTGACTTAAATCGAGAGACCTTGAAAGACATATATTTGAATGAGAAACAGGCTTAATTTGCATTAGCCGGTGACATAGCTCCCCGTCTCCAGCATGATTGCTTCAACGGCTTTTCCCCGGGACAAAATAACTGTCGGCATTTTATAGCATCATGTCATCACGTCCAACACCAATTAATGGTCCGCAGACTGTTCATAAGGAAATGCAAATCTCATCATTTGCAACTGACAACTGGGGCATCTTATTAAAATCAAAGCATCCCAAAGCCATTTCCTGCAACTCAGTAGCTCTGAGTATCTGAAAGAGTTTCCCCTTCATAATGGGCCTCAAGAATCGTGGAGAGAAGTGAAAAGGAAGCATATCTAAAGAGTTTCTCATTGATGCTAGTCGTCCAACATGCCTTGTAGACATAGATCTCACTCCGTCGGCCAAAGTTTGGCAAATTACCCAACAGCCCTTAATGCTATTAGGAAATCTCTTTTAAATAAATGCAAAGTCATTTAGCTCCTGAATTTACATGGTTGGAAAAGAGTTAGAATTTGTTCAGCGTTTCAAATAAATGAAATGATGCAACCTTGATGAGTGCCAAGGGCTTTGAATGATTTTTTTCCCCCACTACATTAAAAGTTTAATTCCACAGCCAGCCTTCAGTCACAGACACACCACTGTTAGGAATACTTTATGTACTGTTTATGTATGTATGAACACTTTTGTTTATACACATAGGGAAGACGTCTACAAATACATAATTTTAGCATTACTGATTTTTTACTCGCTCCCCAGGTGATGATGAAATCTTTCTGACACAAGATTAATTATCGCCATCTAGAAATGAAGAAAATAATTACTGTTCCTTCGATTGCCTCAGCATCCGTCAAATAAACTGGAGAGGAAACAAGTGGACAAAGTAAAGAGTCAAAAATGAGTTTCTCTGAAAATTTGTTTTGACTCAATGCCCCATGTTTAAAAATCTCATGAAAATGGAGATTTGTATTTGATTCTGTATTTGTGTCACGAAATGAACATCATTAAATTGCCTCAAGGATATTACACCATGTCTGCTCTGGTCTACTTTAAAGTAATATGCCAAAGTAAAATTTGACTGCAAAAGTTATGCTTGTTGATGTAAAAAGTTGTGCATATGCATATGCATATATCTAAATGCATATCCCAGGCTTACGTTTTTCATCACATATTAAAAAGACAAATTTTATTATTTTCTTTTTAAACAATAAAAATTCTGTTTGTGTTTTCATTTCTCCTACAAAATTTGGTTGTACTTCAGCTACAAGTACAAGGGGTTTATTCTTATTACAACTTATTTAAACTTATTTTATTTTACTGGTTTACCAATGAGACAACAGTGTCAGTGAAGACTGAAAAGAAAATCAAGATAAATATTACATATATCAGAATATTTACTTTTTTTAATCAAGCAAAATATTGCAGAAGTGTGATATGTGTATTATAAATTACCTAAAAAAAATGCTAAATCTTGTTTTGTTGTTTCAAATAGTTTAGCTCTTCATTAAATTATTTGGCTTCTTCTCTTTTTAGACAATTTACAAACTTATTGTCTGTCAGATGTATTTCTCCTCTGTCGGTGACCTAATGGATCAGCGATTATGCCAAGCTGCGTGAGTTTTTTTCCCCATCATTAGGTGTGCTCCATGCTCTTTTAGCTCAAGGTCATCGATATTGAGGCAATCAGGAAGCTGACACATTGTTTTCATAGGTGACTGAGTTCTCAATGAAGACTGTAATGTGAATTTGGGACTTGTTAGCATGAGAGAGACAGAGCATCGGCGTCACACACACTACAACAACACGGGTCACTAAACAAGCACACATTTAGGTGATAAATGTTATATGTAACTCACTACACAAAAAGTACAATATTTACTTCATTTTATTTTAGCTTTTTCTTCACAGACATTAGCTTGATCGTAGGTGTGTTGTCAAAAAGAGACAAGCCTCACTGAATGACTCCATTTCCTTGACCTGCTAAATGCCTGGTGACACAAAAACATATTTCAAACCTTGTTAAAAAGAGTTCACACAGCATGAGCTTTTTAAATGACCTCACTATGATCTAAATCAAGATGAGCTGTTCATATTCATGTCATTGTTATTTCACTTCATTTATATTTGACATTTTTCACTCTCTAATTTTCTTTCACAGATGATATTTTAATGAGAATGAAGTTCAGCAGCCCGTCGCCGCTCATTACGTTTCCAGCAAGCACGCAAAACCACATTTAACTTTTTGAACTTTTGTAAAATGTTATAATGATGATATTTTTAAGCAATAATAATATGAAACAAATTGGGTAATTTTCAAAAGCAGTGAAACCTGCTCATGTTGATTCTAAGGTCACAGCTGCCATGTGAATATCATAAAATATTTGACAGTGTCTCTCAAATCACACAGTCCTGTTATACTGTCAGGAAATTTGGTAGGTTCGACAGCTCCTGTCCTCAGAGATTTACTTTTTTGTCATCTCAGCTCATTAGAGAATATTTCAAAGTATGTTTCTCACTTTCTACTCTAGGTGTATTGAGGACGAATTGTGAATTCTCAATGCATATACCTGTTCCTCAGCTCTTTAAATTACAACAACTGTAGAAATGCCATTTGTGCTCAAATGTTTTCTCTTTGCATTTCTCTTTGCTTTAAGAATGGCCTCTTGGCGGCTATCTTAATAGTCTTGCTGGAAGAGACACCTCTAAATAATAAGCATTCCATTAAAGATGGTGTCTAGAGCAAAGATCACTGATCTCGTCTATGCATGATACTTCTACGTGAAGTGACATGATATGTCCCTCTGTAATTATGCAAGATATCACACGCGCACCGTGGGCTAATTAGGAGCTTACTTAGAAAGAGTAGACACTGCCAGTCTGAGCTGGGAATATTGTAGCAATTAATTCAGTGTTATTTGACTTCATAATTTGGAGATAACAGCTCTTGCTCATTTGATTTTCAATGTCACCTTCACAGGTACTGAATCTCAAAGTGGAGATTCAAAGAAATGCAAGAAGAAAAGCGGTGATGCAGGAAATCACATCTCATTCGCATCAGGTTTGAATACGCAACATTTGCTAATATACCAACGTGTCCCTCCGGCCACAAATGTTATTCTGCAGCATAACTACATCAACCCTGAGACCATTTGAGGTAATTTATAATTGGTGGAATGTTCTAGCTGAGTCCCACGCTCTAGTTGAAAACATGAGGCACTGGTGGAGGCCCATGGGAGAATTGTCACATTGGATTTGTTGTTGCGGAGCTGATAATGGCCTGCCCAATCCAATTAAAGTATAGACTTTTACTACGACAGTTTTAATATGACAAAATTCTGAGTCTCCGCCTCGTGACTCACTTTCCTTCTCTGGAGTCCTCTGTCTCAAATGTCTCTTTGAATTATCACAGGAGCGCTTTGAAGTTTTCATATGTCATTTACGAAAGTGGAAACTTGCCTGTCCCAATCAGCCCTGGCCGCTGGAATTCAGTATCCGTTTGACAGGTGTACCAGCCGCTGACTTCATAGGGCCTTGTTTTACTTCCTAATTTCGCCGCCATTGACACGACTCATTTTCTGCCTCGGTGCAGACACGGACTTTGACAAATGAGGCCATAGGGATGAGTTACAGCCCAGCCACTGTCGTGTTCCCAAAGCCCTGTACTCGGCAGGATGTCCAGCAGATTCTCTGCTTCGCATCGTAATCCCATTACCTCACCGCCTGTACTAGAACACCAAGGCTGCGGTGCCAGTGGATATATTGCAAAGTGAGCGAATGACATCAGTCAGAGTAGCTGATTCCGGTGAAAAACATTACTTTGTGTTTCTCTGGTGCTCTTTGGAGAATCCTGACTAGTCTAAAATGATAGTTTGAGGTTTGTCAGTGAACCTGTTTGTTGAAAATACTTTTACAATCACTGAACAAACTCATTAAATTCGCCAGAATGGTTACTGAATCAACCTCAGTAATATTAGTGATATATTTTAATTTATACGACAATTAGTTGTGGTCCTCAAATGTTATTGTCTGAGTGGTTGGTAGGTTTTCTTTGTTTGTTTAATAGAAGTTGTGCTGCTATATTTTTTGTGAAAACAGTGATCCATTCTCCCAAAATCATTGGAGCTATCGAAGTTGTGCTGCAGCAGTTATCAAGTTGTTTGTGGTCATATGGGAGATGGAGGTTTGAATTCAGTCTGTGTCGTGTCCCAGTCCTATTGCCTATTATTTCCTCTACTTAAAGGGATAGTTCACCCAAAAATGAAAATTCTGTCATCATTTACTCACCAAACCTGTATGAATGTCTTTGTTCTGCTGAACACAAAGGAAGATATTCTGAAGAATGTGGGAAACAGAGCAGTTCTGGGGCACCATTGACTTCAATAGTATTTATGGAAGTCAATGGTGCCCCAAAGCAGCCTGGTTACAAACTTTCTACAAAATATCTTCCTTTGTGTTTGGTAGAACAAAGAAATTCATACAGGTTTGGAACTACTTGAGGGTGAGTAAATGATGACAGAATTTTCATTTTTGGGTGAACTATCCCTTTAAGTCTACTGTCTATAATAAAAATTGTCTGTCTGATAGTTACTTAAGTGTGGAAAAACATCATTTCATACGTTTCTTTACCTCAATAGGTGAGCATTCTTTGCATGTAGAAATCAGTGCTATTATCCAGATGTACAATGCACATTTGATGAATACGAGCGGTGAAGTAGTGCTTCAGTAATACAATTTGACTGTATAATATTCTGTTTTCCAGGCATTTTCTAAAGCAGATATAGGTATTCATTGTGCCGTTTCATTATCATCAACATCACTGACCCTCTCAGAGCACTTTTTCCAGACTTTTGACTGCAACTTCTTCTGTGAATCCTTACTTCCTTTTTTTCATCTTCAACAAAAAGAAAAGCAGAGACAGCTTGGTTTCCATGCATGATATTTTTGATTTATGAATATGCAAATTAGCTTTAAATACCATCTTGCCCATGACAGTCTCACAGTGAATAATGGTTATGCAAGTGTGGCATTCATAAACAAAAGACTTCAGCTGCACATCGTTGAGTGTGTAAATGAACAAAACTCACTTTGAACAATGACAACAAATGGAAGCTGAAAAAACTAAGCTTTTGAAAGCATTTTTCATCAGCATTTGTCTTTAATGCAACATTCTTTTGTATTGTGCCATGTTGTACAACTCATTTACAGAGAGATTCTCTGAAGATCATAGAAAACTCTTTACAGTACATAAAATACATTTATTTCCTCAGTTTCTTAATCCATTACCTCAAATTGTCTCTAAATTATAACCATTTAAACAATTTGTTACCTCTTTTTAAAAATCCATAACTTTGTATGAAGAGTTTATGCACTTAATTTAGGTGATTCATTTTTTTTTTTTTTTGGATAAATAGAGAGTATTGGTGTGTGGAGCCACTGTACCTGCAGGAGGTGGAAAATATTGATTAGTTCAAGCCAGTTTCCAAGATAAATGATGAAATATTCCAATGGACATTATCTGCTAAAAATTTTTGTGCTTCAGTTTTTAAACGAGGCTCAGGAAAAGAAAGAAAAAGAGATGTGAGCGTATTATCTGCAATGGTACCTGGTCTGGTCGCTTGGCACAAATCGATCTGACAGTTTGTAGATCCCTAATATGTTGTTTAAAAGTTTATTCTGGCCCCAAAAGCATATTTTGTTTTTAACTTTTTTTTTTGAGCTGAGTTGAGCTATAGCTTTAGTTAGAAAGTTTTAACTCACACAAAACAACCCCACAAAATCAACTGCGCTTGTCATATTCCCTATCGGCTTCTCACACAGAGTACTCTCGTGTTTATGTTGTCAACCCCTGTGGTGATGCGTTCCTATAATAAACTACAGAAATACATAGATGTGCTTTTGTGAGACAAATGTAGGCACGCTTCTCTTCGGGCATTGAGTCTTTTCTTTTCTCCCATGATTCCTCCACATTGTGAGGGAGCACAAAGCGCTGCTGCTCATGGAGCTTCTTTGAAAGTGTGTGTTTGTTGTGGGGTGGTTGGGCGCTTGGCCTCTGAGTGATGGTGTGCATCTCAGGGAGCCGGGGTCAGCAATCGATTTCTCAACTCGCTCGGTGAATGCACTAATCAGGCTCGCTGGAGCTCCCTTGAGCGGTGGAGCTCTGCATGTGTCTTTGTCTTAGTCATCTCAGCCTGGAGTTTAGCTGCATGGGAGACTTCATACAAGATAAAGACATTTTTATAGAACTGTATGCTATGTTTGGAAAAGCTATGAAAGCTCAGCCCAGCTCACACTGGGCCGTATTCATTAACCATGCATACACATGTTCAAAACCTATTTGTTTAGATAGAATAGTGAAGTGAGAAATAAAGGTGAGAGTGGGAGAATGTTTTATTGGATTTTAAAATATAAATAAATTTTTAAAGAAAAAAATTAATTTGAAAATATGTTATTTTAATCTCTTCTGAGTAACAATAATCAGCCCGATCTCACGGCAATTCGTACGTATTTTACGAGGTGGCTAATTCGTACGAATTCGTACGACCTCACTCGTACAAATTCATACGATGTTTGCCAAATCATACATATTTTACGAGTCGCACAATTCGTATGAATTTGTACGAATGACCTAATCCCGCCCCTAAACCTACCCATCACTGGAATTTAGACAAATTATACAAAATCGTACAATTGAGGTCGTATGAATTCGTACGAATTAGCCACCTTGTAAAATATGTACGAATTGGTCGTGAGATAGCGTTGCAACAATCGTGTATTATAGCTTGATCTGAAATTTAATTTTGTAAGGATATAAATTAAATTCTATCTATCTATCTATCTATCTATCTATCTATCTATCTATCTATCTCTGTCTGTCTGTCTGTCTGCCTATCGATCTATTGATCATTAATTATTGTGGTTCTTAAAATGAATAAAATGAATAATAAAATGCACACGCACACACACAGACACACACACACACAATTTATATATATATATATATATATAAAAAATTATTATTATTATATATTAATTATTGATTTATTTTTTAACAAGAATAAATCTAAACATATTTATAAGAATTAAAATATCTAAATTACAATAATAGAATGTGGATAAAAGCCAAATGTGTTTGAATTGCTGCTGAAATTTTATGAGAACTTTTCTCTGCGCTTAAATGCAATCTATTAGTGAATGAGACCCACTTAGATTCATGAGTAGCACTGTGTGAGAGCCCAAGTATAATTAATGCAAATTTAAAAGTAACTCGGTTATGGTCGTTTCATAATGATCAAATGTTTCCCATTTAAAGTAGTATGTTCAAAATTTGACACGTTATATGAACTGACACGAGTGCATCCGGGATTAAAAACTTAACTCATTCCAATGGGATCATGGCAGTCATCAAACGTCCATCACAGGATGGCTGAATGCATTGGAGATGTGACCAGAGCAAGACAGTATTTTAATGGCTATTGTTCGGCCGATCAGAATGGAAATGAAAATGAGACTGACTTCCAATAATTCTGAAAGCCTGCTTCCATTGTTCCTGTTCTTTCTTCCTGTCAGGGGAAATTGATGGAGTGCACTGTGGTCTAGAAACGGGAGGAAGAACTGCAGATAAGGGAATAATGCCATAGCACTGAAGTGAGGAAGATCCACTCTCTAGGGAACACATCTCAACAGACTCAGACGCATGGGAGAAATTGCAGCTTGGTCTTCACCCACAAAATTACATTTGAGGTCCGCTGGGACATTAGCCGATGGGTGGTAGGAACAATCAGTTGTGTTTTGTTTTCCGGTCACATGGCTGCAAATGAAATCCATATTTGGGATTTATTATCACAGAAGGCAAGAGATCCAACAGTTATCATCACACTAGCGAGAACCTGACGGCATCCAAAGTTCATTTACGCTTTATTTTTCAACGTCTCTGAAATGCTAATGCATATGAACAATACCCGATGTTTTCCAGCTCGGCGGGACGCAGTGAATTCAGAGAATTTGTTGCCGCTAATTAGCATGGCCTAATTTACATTGAAGCAGGAAGTGAACTCCACTTCTATTTTTAGGTATTGTGCAGGTATGCATCATCATCAGCATGACTGCGTCCTGCATTTCTGTAATTTGCTTCTAATTAGATGAGGAAATCAGAAGGAAAGTAGGTTGAAA
>JAFVLL020022066.1:0-5000 GCA_021397915.2 Tor tambroides
TATTTGCACTTCTGGTTAGATGCTAACTGCATTTCATTGGCTCTGTACTTGTACTCTGCACAGTGACAATAAAGTTGAATCTAATCTAATCTAAACAAGTAGATGAGAACAAGCTACACAAAAAGTAAAGAAAGGGAGAAAAGCAATACTCAAGTGCCTTGCCGGTGTCCTTTCTCGGTGGAGTCGCACAAGGTAGAGTCGATCGTCTTTATGCTCGTAGGTCTTCACCCAAGGAGGGCTTCACACGAGGGCTGCCGCGGTGTACTAACCAATTTTATACTTGCCTGATTACTCGTTATTGAATGCAGCTGGCCACGCCTTACTACTTAGCAAACCGAAACTGGAAAGTCACGCGATACGCACGTGAACAAACGTGACTCGAGCGCATTTACCACGGTAAAACACAGTAAGCAAAACAATGTTTCCTAGCAATGACAACTGCGCTGAAATCTAATGAGAAAACAAGACAAAACACTTACAAACTGCTGTCCTCTTCTGCTCGACTGCTTCTACTCATATATATATATATATATATATATATATATATATATATATGTGTGTGTGTGTGTGTATACAGAATGTTTTAATGCAGTGCAATATTATAATTTTTTAGATCTTAGATCTTTTTTTGTCACATGTATATTTGCTGAGTAATCCACTGTTTTGTAGAGGAGGGTCGAAACGGCAGTTTTCACCTGAGATTCAGAGCCAAATTACAGGAGAGTAAAAATGACTTCAGAAACATGGCAGCATTAATATTTTATTTTCACACTGAGATTGGTAGCTCTATTAGTAAAATCTGTTGACTTTAGCAGTCTTTGATCTCAGTGGTGATAGTTTAAATATGGGAAAAAAGCACTTTTCATGTTTTTCATGATGCTGCCATCTTTCTAAAGTCATTTTCCTTCAAATTCAGCTGAAAATGGATTACTCAGTATAGATCCATCCATGGCCTTTAATAATTTTGCTTCATCACTAATTATGTTTGTCTTTCTTTAGAAAAAATATGAACAAAATGAAACATTTTAGCGGGAGAAGTTTCTGAAAATTGTTTGATTTGACATTGAATGATTTCATCCGTATTTGATGATGTTTGTTTTTCTGGAGTGGTTCAGTCCTCATTAGCAGGTTTGTCAGGCGTTGATCATTCAGTGCTGTTGATGTAAAGATCACATTGAGTTATAGGGTGTGTTTCAGTCGTCTCTGTAAATGGATGCTGATTGGTCTAAATCAGTCTGAAATGGTGTCTGCTTCAAGGACGCTGGCAGTGAAAACAGAGCTGCTTCATTCTCAGTGTGAGCTCACTCTCAAACTAACCCTGTGAACGTGTGCTTTCACAATAGCGTTTGTGCGCTTGAGTCACGTCTCACTCGTCCTTGAAGTGATCAAATCAAACACGAGCCCTGATGCCGCTAAATCTTTATTGGCAGAGCTCGATTGTGTCCGCAGCTGACTCATCATGACTAATGAATCATTACTGACGTCTGCACACGCTCAGTGTCAACCTGCTGTTTAACAGAACAACGTTCTTCTTTTCTCACACGAAAACTGAAAGATGTCCAATATTAGCACATTAAGGTCTCGATAAATGCCGCTCTAACTGGAGGTGTTACACCTGTCAGTCACACCTGACGTGGCGTGCTATTGGCCAGAGTGTGTGTCAGTCAGGTGCGTTTGGCCACGCCTCCACACGTTTATTTTTATTTATTTTTTTCTTGATCTGGTGCGTTTTGTCTCTTTGATTTGATGGTCTGATGACAGCCAGTGTTGTTTTAGTACTGTTGAGATATTATTGTAGTTTTTATTCATATTTTGTATTAGTTTTTGATTTTTATATTTTCTTTTTTTAATTTAATTTTATTTAAAGTTTCAGTAATTTTGTTTTGTCATTTGTTTTTGTCATTTTTTTTAGTTTTCTTTTGCCTATATAGTTTATTATATATTTTTTTTTATTTCAGTTTGTTAAACTAAATGAAAATTAAAAATGAGAAATCCCAGCTAGCTGAACATCAATTGTTTATATATATTTTTATATTTATTTTACTTCAAGTAATGACTTTTTATGGATTTAGGTTTTAGATTATACTATAATAACACTAGTTACTTCAAAAATAATTTACAAAAATATTCTTCTCATTCAGAGTTTCTGTCTTGTTTCAAAAAGTCAAAATATCTAACCATTCTCAAAACATTTTGCAAAATTCTGCAAATTATTTTTGCAAGTAAGGTTAGGAAAAAAAAAATTAACATCTATTCTCTGAAAGCAAGTCTCAAAGTCCTAATTGTCTGCATAAATATTAATTTCATCTTATACATAATTTTATTCCGTAATTTGATGAGGCTGTTTGGAAAATGTGACTGTAAAACAACATAAAAATACTAACCAAGGAAATGGCTGAATATTGCTGTAATATATATTTGACAGTAGAGCGTCAGGGAGAACGGCAGTAAAAGTTGCTCTTTCTAGAGTTTTTTTTTTCTTCTCCTCTTTCTTTCAAGCCTTTGACTTCTCATTAATAATGAGCGCGGAGAGCTTGTGCTCTGAATCGGGGATGACGATGAGGAGTGCGTCCTGATGAAGGGCTTTAATTCATGAGGCATGAAGCTGTGCGGATCAACCTTTAGCTGACCTCAGCGAGACAGAGCCAGATCTCATTGGCTCATTATCTCCTCCTGTGAGCCAACGCCAGCGACAGAGACATCTCCAGATGAAATCTGTCCTCAGAGGGCAAATCGGAGCAGAATCTCCCATGAGCCCGAGAGGAGAACGTTCCTAGAAATAATGTTCCTTCCTTCAAGTGATTTTGATTGGAATAACATGGACAAGTTGGGCAGTTTTATACATATTTCTCTATTTTCCAGTTCCTGGTAAATGCTAAAAGTCTTTTATAGTGCTAATGCAACAAAATGAACATTAGGAGTGAGATTTATGTGTGTTTCCTTTGCTCTTTATGTGTTTTCTTTCACATCATGAAACTGCAGTAACGTTCATGTGCGCTTAAAGGAATAGTTGAATAGTCCAAACAGCTGATAAAAACATCACAATAATCCACACCACTCCAGTCCATCAGTTAACATCTGGAGAAGACAAAAGCTGAGACAAATCCAGCATTAAGATGTTTTTAACTAAAATCCATAATCCATAATAACTCTTCCTCCAGTGAAAAAGTCCATCTCCTGTTGTCTCTCACATATTTGTTTAGAGCTGTTTTGTCTTGTAAACGCTGCTTGATCTGTGCAGATTTCTCTCCTGATTCAGACCAGAACACTTTCACTGGAGGAAGAGTTATTACGGATTATAGACTCATATTTGAGTTAAAAACATCTTAATACTGTCTTCTCCAGATGTTAACTGATGGACTGAAGTGGTGTGGATTATTGTGATGTTTTTATCAGCTGTTTGGACTCTCATTCTGACGGCACCCATTCACTGCAGAGCATCCATTGCTGAGACACATTTCTACAAATCTGATGAACAAACAAACTCATCCTAATCATGGATGGCCATCTTTATTTATTTTTTTGATGAGCTGTCCATTTAAATGTTATGGTCATTCTGATGTGAAGGAAGCGTAAGAATCAGCAAACCCTTCAGGTGATCAAGTGATAACATCCTTGTTGATCGTGTTCATAATCAGAACAAAAGGTTTCTTCTCTTACGGTGTTTGGTCAAAGAGCTCAGTCCTCATCATCAAACCCACACCACAAACACAGCAGTTTATTCCTGACTCTGACTAAGATCAGGCGATGATAATTCATCCGACAGAATGTTCCCTTTTCAGACTGATTCTCTTTTATACAGCAGTGTTCATGAGGGGGTTTGTGGGTTAGCGATGGCTCTGAGGAAGGGTTTTACTGTCTGTAATTACTCGATGAGACAGTGAGGGCAGATCTGGCAGCCCGCGGTGCGTCTGCCCTTCACATTCACTCCCGTAATTAAAGCCGTGGCTGATGAGGCGTGCTTTATTTCTCTTCTGCTAACAAAGGGAATAAACCACATCCCAGAGAAACACCGCTCGCTTCTGGTCCTGCTTACAGATCTTCAATCAGTCTCTCGTTTGCCCTGCAGGAGAGACCAGCTCCTGATGCTAACTGCTGTTTGGAGCGGGATAAAACACCTATTGAGCCTCATAAATCAAACAGTTGAGTGTGACACTGGCAACTCCAAGGTCATGGGTTCGATTCCCAGGGAATGAATGGACTGAACAAACATGCAAATTAAATGCAATGCAGGTTGCTTCTGTAGAGCTCAAAAAGTGGAGTTTGGCAATAGCAACCGCAAGGTCATGGGTTCGATTCCCAGGGATCCTTTATAGTCATTAACTGGTCTAAGATGATTTCAACTTTTGTGTAGCTCAAAGCTCAAGGAGTTTGGCAATTGCAGTGCCAAGGTCATGGGTTCGATTCCCAATGAATGCCTGAACTGATCAAATGAGTAGCTTGAATGCAATGTAAATCACTTTGAGTAAAAGTGAGTGCCATGCAAATAACGAAGTTGTTTGGCAATAGCAACACTGAGATCATGGGTTCGATTCCCAGGGAGTGTGTCTATTGATCAAATGTGTAGCTTGAATGCAGTGTAAGTTGCTCTGGATAAAAGCACCTGCCAAATTCATAAATGTAAATATATAAGACATGGATTCTTTATAGTCATTAGCTGGTCTAGATGGTTGATTAATTGGACTGCCCGTGGTTTGGGGTGAGTTCAGTCTGGTCAAACCACTTTACTAGTGGTAACCCATGTTCTAACATGCTACAATGTCCAATAAACAGTGGTGCACATAAGTGCTGTGCATGCGCAACCAAAATAAAAAATAAGGGTAAATAAGTTCAGACCGCTCATTTGCATACCAACATGGTTGACAGCTGTTAATGCACAATCACGTTTTGCCATATGCCACAAAACTGTGACATTTCATTCACTGATGTGCTTCACTCAGCAGCGCATATACTTTTATTATATAATAAAAGCTTGCTGATTTTAGGTTTGAAAATGCTGA
>JAFVLL020022067.1:0-39444 GCA_021397915.2 Tor tambroides
GTCACTGCTGGTGTGTGGACAGTAGAGGACAGGAGAGAGCGGGAACCAGAACTCCACCCGGAGCCCCAACAATAAACTGTGACGAGCCTGGTAAGGAATAGGCCTCTCTTAATAGGTCATCTGTCCTATTCTATATAATATTTCAATTTTTTTAAACAATTAATTGTCATGGTATCTTTTATAGATAGTTAAGAAATTGTTCTTTGTTGAAATATATCCTTAAATTCTAGATTCTACTTCACCAGTGTTATTTTATTATTATTTATGTACTTATATATTATTATTATAGTACTTATTAATATCTTATTTTGTTTTCAGTTTTCATTTTAATTATTTTAATTTAAGTTTTAGCAATTTTCTTTTGTGCTTTTGTCTTTTTTCCTCTATTTCTATATAGCCTTAATTATATTTTATTTCAGCTCAAGTAATTTTAGTTTCCATTTTAGTTATGAATAACAACACTGTTCATTTCTAATAAAATACTTAAGGGGAGGTTGAAATTTGTCAGAACCACTGAGGGGTGTGATGGGAGAATAACAAACCTCCTTTCTATCCCAAGTGCGTCCAGTGCGTCCCAAGACCCAGTGTGAGCAGCACAGAGACAGTCTTCGTAGCAGAGATGGTGATGTTCCTCTGACAGGAGCCTTCATCCCTCAGTGTGATGAGGAGGGTCAGTACAGGCCGCAGCAGTGCCACGGGTCCACAGGTCACTGCTGGTGTGTGGACAGTAGAGGACAGGAGAGAGCGGGAACCAGAACTCCACCCGGAGCCCCAACAATAAACTGTGATGAGCCTGGTAAGAGAGCAATGCATCAAACAATACAATACAATAACAGCTAAACTAATATATCTATGTGGAATGGAATTTTGGTCTAATAAGATTTCACTGTGGATGGGGCTGCCACTCTAAGCAATCAAACTTACAAAGTGGTATTGGTGAACGATAAAACAGCTAATAAAATCCCATAGCCATTTACCTTACAGCCACATATACAGACCAGGAATACTGTAGTACAATACCACTGTAGCACCAGCTTTCACATTGGGCAACAAGTGTTTGAAATGGGCAGCATGCTGTTGTTTGTCAATTATAGGCTTTCTAATTTGCTAAGTAGTTTCACATCATCTGTAAGTAATCACTTTAATTTGTAGCAGAGCTCACAAAGTCCAGTCTGCCCTGTGTTCATCCAGATTACAGAGCAGGAGGAAAATATGAGCAGCAAGTTTAGTCCAATGAATGTGTCCTCTTCACACCATAGTTAGAAATGCCTCCTATTTCATCTCACTATTTTGTAGCCAAAAATGAGACTGACAAAGAAGGAACTCTCATTAGATTATTTAATTAGATTATATGAATCAGAAAACATATAGAAAATACACTAGTATGTAGTTCGTACTGGATTTTAGAGGTTCAAGTTTAGATTATTATTATTATTTTATATATTTCTTAATAATATAATCAACATTAACAACAATCATTAAAATATTTGATTATTTATAAATAAATTTAATTATAAAAACATTTTAATTATTTAAAAATATATTTATTCATCATCATAAAATCAGTTCAGTAGTTTAAAATGTTAAAATGTCTTTCAAATACTTTTTTCATGCTGGATTAGTCATTAGCAGTTTTCATTGTTCACTTGATTAATCTCTTATTGGTTATGGATAAATATCCCCATTGTGCAGTAATATGTTCCTTGTTTCCCCTCTGACACCCAGTGCCTCCAGTCCAGCGTCCAGAGACCGTCTGTGAGCGCTGGAGAGCCAGTCTGTTGCAGCAGTATGGAGGCCAGCCAGATTCCCACCATTATCTACCTCAGTGTGACTCTGCCGGGGAGTTCAACCCAGTTCAGTGCTACGGAGACAGCAGCTACTGCTGGTGTGTGGACCAAAACGGGCGGGAAGTACCAGGAACCCGCTCACACGATGCTGTGAAACCTGCCTGTGAGTGTCGCTTGCTGTGAGACCCACAGTTTCCTCATGCAAAAAACACTGGTTAAATGGTTCAGTGCTTGGACATTTTATGTTATTTTCAAGTTTACATTCAGAATAAAGGCCAACAAAATGATTTGTTTTTCCAAGCTAAAATGATCTGCTATCTTTTAGGTATACCTACTGTGGCCCCTCCCACCTTGCACCCTCTGCCACGCCCAGATGTGACCCCGCCTCCATCAGGCACGTCCCTGCTCTATGCCCAGGGCCAGCAGATTGGAGTATTGCCTCTCAATGGCACACAGATGGACAAGCAGAGATCTTCAGTGCTGCTTGCTTTACATGTGAGAATTGCACACTACTGATTGAAATACTGAAGTCTGCAGCTTTGAGAATAGTATACTAATTCTCTCCTGTTTACACTCTCAGGGGTCTATAGTGGTCGGCATTGATTACGACTGCAGAGAAAGGAAAGTTTATTGGACGGATCTGGCTGGACGGACAATCAATAGAGCCAGTCTGGAGCCAGGATCAGAACCTGAGATTATCATCAACACAGGTATGTTTATTTGACAAATGAATATAATATAATATAATACGATATAATATAATATAATCTTTTTCAGCTGTGATGAGTCCAGAAGGTCTTGCTATAGATGTCACTCGTAGGAGACTGTTTTGGGTGGACAGCACATCAGATAAGATAGAAACAGCGAGCCTTGATGGAAGTGACCGGCGTGTTCTGTTTGACACAGACTTAGTAAATCCCAGAGCCATCATCGTAGACTCCCCTACAGGGTATGTTCTTCAGATTGCTTAAAGATATCACACTGTGAACCATCTTGCCACCCATCTCAGTACCAAAACCAGTACCTGAAATAAAAAAGTACTGCATCTTATTTAAATTTTTGATTTTACTAATCTGATCAAAGCTGGTCAGTATTTGGTCATGTATGTGAGTACTAGATTGTGTTGCATTTAAAGATAATATGTATGAGTAGAAATTGAGTTTCTGATTGTGTACACACAGTATACATTATATTAAATAATGTATAGTATAATTATTATAATATTTTATAATAAATAAACAATAAATACATTTTTTTATATATTGACCTCGGCAAATGTATAGAATAAAAACTGCTAATGTAAAGTCAGAATAATATTCTATCTTGTATATTATTTTTGTATATTTTATATTTATTTATATTTAAAAATAATACATACTGAATAATTTAAATTTTAAAATGTATTTATAATAGTGTTTATATTGTAGTAATATTTAACAAAATTATGTTTTTTCGTGCGTTTTTGATCAAATAGTCTTCATGAGCATAAGACATCTTTCAAAAATATTAACACATTTATAGGAATTTTATATATATATATATATATATATATATATATATACACAAACAAACTGTATTAAGTAATATACAATTATTATAATATTTTATAATAAATAAGAAAAAATATTTTAATATATTGACCTCTTGGCAAAATGTATAGAATAAAACCTGCTATAATGTCAGATCAGAATCTTGTATATTATTTTTTATGTTTTACCATATATTTATAATAATAATACATACATACTGTACAAATATGTAAACAAATATAAAATAATACATAGTGAATATTAAAATCTGTAAATATAAAATATAAATATAATTTAATAATAAATATAGCTAATATATAGTTAATAAACAATTTAATAGATATAGCTATTAACAATGTGTGTGTATATATATATATATATATATATATATATATATATATATATTTATTATGTGTATATATATATATATATATATATATATATATATATATATATTATGTGTATATATACATATATGTACATACATATACATTATGCGTGTGTGTGTGTATATATACTGTATACACACCCCAAGCTGGTCTAATTTTATGTATTTTGCCAAGAGGTCAATCTGTGATGTTTATATCCTATTTATATACTGTATGGTTCTATTTTATTTATTTATTTATTTATTTTACAAATAGAAGCTCTCGTCTAGAGCATAACATCATATGCTTTTTCCATATTCATTGCAAGGTCTGAAGTAATGTTCCATGCTTAAGCCTAATGCATCTTAGTTTCTCAAATAGATGCCACCAATTCATCAATGTTTTTTTTTTTTACATTTTTTTAATAATAATTAATTATAACAATACTATACAATTTTTGTATCTTTTACACATCTTGATTATTTTTAGTTTGAGCATACTGGATCACTCACCATTAGAACCACAATTAAGACCATTAAAAGGGGCATCTTTGCTTAATTGATCTTGTAATTGGCAGCTTTAATGAACCCTCATTTCCTCTCCATCACAATTCCCATGCTTCCTTTACATGAACGCTTCAAAACCTAAAATCTGTTATCATTGTGAAGCGTGAGATTGAGGGGAAGCGAAAGAACAGTGCAAGACACGCAGAGAAGCGAGAGAGCGAGGAGGTTAGGATGTGTATGGGAGGCAGAGAAAATAAAAGGGCAAGGCTACAAATTGGCCTAGATGCTGGTGTTGCTTCAGTGTCTGGCCTGGCTTTTGGGTCTCAGGGGAGGGCAGTCAACGTGTGGGCCAGCAACTCCACAAACACAGCCATCTGCAACATCTGGAGCAACTGAACCAGGGTGGAGGACAGGAGATATAACACGAACCTCATGGGTCATGAGAATAGCTGCTAATGTGTGTTTGTGTTTGTCGGTGCTGCGATTTGTGCTACGTGCTAGATTGTTTTTGCTGTCACGCATAAATGTGTGCATGCATGAAGCCATCTGGGTTGAAGTCTGATCCATTAGTCAAGAATTTTACAAAACAAATATTTAATTATACAAGCAGTTGTGCAAAACTGCACTGTCAGCTGATTTCCTGCACAAAAGAGTTGGTCTTGTAAATATATTTTACCTCAAATAGCCTGAAATTGTGATTTCATGCTTCTAAATCCTCAGGGAGAGACAAAATAAACAATTTATGGTTTGAAATCTTTTTTTTTTTTTTTTGTTCAGCGAGTGATTCAGCTTAGCCATAGTGTAGGCTAGTTATATTTACCATTTCCTCAGGGACTGAGTTCCTCTCATAGAGCTTGCTTTAAAACATCTTGCTTAAATCAATGCTAAATAGAGCAGAGCAGTTTTGTGTGTTTCTAGATTTAGGAAAACATGAATTTCAACACTTGCATGAAATTAAACTCTGTGCCATCTCTCCACCCATGTAAAACAGCTTATATCTCAGTCTAATGCATCAAATGCACACCGCATGGCTCGTCAAAAGTTTGGAATAACTATGATTTTCCTAATGTTTTTGAAAGAAGCGCTTTATGCTTATCAAGGCTGATTTATTTGATGAAAAATATCATGTGACAGTGAAGACTGGATTAATGGCTGCTAAAAATTCAGCTTTGTCATCATAGGAATAAATTACATTTTAAAATGTATTAAAATATAATAGTTTTTTATTGTAATATTTGACTATTAGTTTTCACTGTATTTTTGATCAAGTGCGGTCTTCATGAGCATAACATTAAATTTAACTGAATTATAAAATACTATATTATTTATATACATTTTATATTTATTTAGTACTATATTAAATAGTAAATAGTACTATATTAATAATTATTATTATAAAAAAAATTTTTTTTTTTCACAGAACACTCTACTGGACTGACTGGAACCGAGAAGCTCCTAAAATCGAGAGCTCCTCTGTGGACGGACAAAACCGAAGAGTCCTGGTACAGGATGGGATTGGACTGCCCAATGCTTTGACCTACGACTCCACCACACGCCAGGTCTGCTGGGCCGATGCAGGTATGTGCTTCTCTCAAAACCCAGACTATGAACTATATGTTTGGTGAAGTATGTTTGGTGCACTTTACAGCTTATTCTGTCATTGTGTATCTGAATCGGACGATACCAAAGTAAAAGACCGGCACTCAAAAAGCTCATTAATAACCTCTTTTTTTGTGTGATGGACAGGAACCAAGCGCCTGGAGTGTATATCACCTAATGGGACAGGACGACATGTGGTCCACAGTAACCTGAACTACCCCTTCAGCATGGTTGCCTTCGCCAATCACTACTATTACACCGACTGGAGGAGGTAAAGCAGCATAGCACATGCATGTACAAAACCATATGACCACCAGAATCATAGTCTTGCATAAACTGACGGCTGAAGGTTTGGAATCCATGGCAGCTTTCATTGGCCAAGGCCTGCCCATGAGGCCGTTTGACTGACATGTCAAACAACCAATCACAGTTCGTTTCGTTCAGCGTCAGGTTTCGGGGTGTGGAAATGTCGCCACAATAACAGACCGGTGTGTAAACTCTTGGACATATTTTAAAGATTCTCTGTCGCAAACTTTGAATATTTCACATACATTTGAAAATCCACCGTTTAGTTGACCCTGATAAGCGCTCGTAGTCACAGCTGTAAATACGACGGCTTTCTTCTTTCGTGAGGGAGTTTGGCGTCACGGCCTCTTTGTTTCCAAGCAGAACATTAAAGACCGTGACACACACATCTCCCGGAAATCCTGTATAATTCAACCAATCCGATGATGACTGAAGCGTTTCCACTTTTGTGTGCCATATGCATCAGACGTTCAGCCAACAGTCCGTGGATGTGATGTCTGAGGCTGAGACTACCAGAATCATAACTACCTACCAGATACCGTTCTGTTCATGAATGTTTCTGTATAAAGGCCCGTTCACACCAAGGATGATAAAGATATAGTTCTAAAAATCGTTCTCAATATTAAAGAAATAGCAGAGTCCACACCACAGCTGTAATAATACATGCACAGAGAAACAATATCGTTGGAATCACTTTCAGAACGATTTTTTTTCCAGCTGATGAAGTTAAAAAACATTGACAGCCAATCAGAATCAATCCTGCTGTCACGAGCTCAAGAATTTAAAGCAGCAGATGAGCGTGCACTTAGAATAAACAGACAAAGTCGTTCGCTGGTGTGGACACTAATATCGTTGTCATTCTTGGTGTGAACGGGGCTTTATATTTCACTTTTTTCTGTCACACTAGACCTTGTGCTCCATTCACATCCATTTATACAGTACAAAGAATACAAAATCAGTGACATGATTTGCAGTGAAATGAAAATGTGGAGTAGATAATGTACATTTATAAATTAATAGTTTATAATGTGTTATTTAAAATGTTTTCAAAACAGAGCCCCAGGAGATTATTTATATTTGCTGTGAGGTCCAATTAAGGTTAAATATGACTGTGCCTTTATCAGCTGAATTGCAGCCTTTATCAGTTGAATTGAAGTACTTATTTTATATTTTCTTCCGTGGTGTTTCAGGGATGGGGTCATTGCTCTCAATCGAGAGAACCAGTCAACAGATGAACACTTGCCTGATCAAAGGTCTCATTTGTATGGCATTACAGTTGCTCCTCCACACTGTTTATAAGGTACTTTGGTAAAGTATTTAACTCTTCTAAGTCGTTCTAGTGTATGTGTGTGTATATATATATGTATACATATGTGTGTATGTATGTATACATAGTATACATATGCATGTATGTATATTTAATATAAATTAATTCTTTTATTTCTATTCTTTTAGTAGTCTATGTAGCACTAAAGACATTTATAATGTTATGAACACATTTTTTCAGATAAATGCTCTCCTTTTGAACGTTATATTCATCAAAGAATCCTGAAAAAAATGTATCACGGTTTGCTCCCAATGGACTCCTGCTAGTGTAGTTTAGTAAACCTTCGTGATTTCAAAAAATAGCATGAAACAGATTTGAAACAGTCTGTATTCGTACAGATACACCTGAAAGCACATCACATTTACCATGTAACAAATCGTGGGTGACGTCTTTTCAAGCAAATAACATTTCAGACATGAGCTGTCAGCTACAGGCACTTAAGAGAAAAGTATAAGGCACCTGCTGCCAAATCACTGTAGTTTTAACAGAGGCGATGAAACACTGGTGTCACACCGGTACTTCAAAGCATGTCGGCTCTTTACAAACCAGAAAACAGTCAAACAAGATCAGAGTAAGTGTTTGCATATCTGGACCAGCATATGAAAACTGGCAATTTCCCTAGTAGAAAATGAAATTGTTGTGTTTGCCCAAACGTGGCTTTCTAAGGATTTCCGACAAATTGTGTTATAGGGAGACGCTAATGACAGAGCCAGAGTTACATGGTGCTATTTTGGGCGAGTGTTTGGAGAGCTTGTGCTGTGGGAATGGCGACGGAGACATGGACTCAGAAGAGAGCTAATCACAGAACCCGCAAGTCTCGACGAATATCACCGTCAATGCCAAAGTGCAAATTTACAAACATGAATGCGTGAATATTTTCTCAAAATAGTTTTGTAAATTTGCTTTATACCTCATTTTTCTTTCTACTGTACTTTTGTAAGTGACTTTTTGTTAAAAAAAACCCTAACAAATGAAAAAAAAATACCCTCAGAGTTTAGTTGTGTAATTTGTATGTTTTTAAATACTCTAAAACAGTATTTTGCAGAAAAAAGGTTAACATTTTTAAGTGAAATTGCTTGGAAAACCAAAAGTAGTCTTTTGCCAACCGTAATTTTTTAATCCTTTTTTATCTTTTGTTAAATGTGATATTTATAACAATAAAATGTGATTGAAAACTATAATATGTCTGCTTGCATTGTTTCAGATTTTCAAATATTTTTGGCTCTGCAGTGATTATTTTCGGAAATTTACAGTATCCACAGTTGGAGGTATAAAGCAGAACAGGTTGAATTTCTTGCTCCAGGGTAAAACAAACCCACCCATACAACTTTTCTGCGTTGCATTAAGGTTTATTATGCAACAAAAACATAGTCCAACTTTTTTTATGGTAACTTTTCATAAGTGCCTCCACATAAGGCTACAATGAAATTACATTTTGTAATAAATCTTTGCATTTTTTTAATTACAGGGCAAAGCAAATGAATGATAAAGAAAAAAAAAAACAGTCCAGTTTGGCATTCCCACAAAAATGTCTCGAATTTAAACAAAATACCTGTGGTGTGGTTAATGAAAACAAGCATACTTCACAGAGCATGTCTTGTGGTCCCTGCAGCAAGGTCCAGGCAGATGTTTTTATCTGCCCACCTTTCCGAGGCGGTGGTCTGTCTTGGGGTCGGCGATGATGGCCTGAACTGCTACGATGGCCTCGTTGATCTTGGTTTGTAATTCTCTGAGCTCCTCGATGTGAAGCAAGCGAAGAACCCTGGCTGCTTCGTTCAGAGTTGCGTCTGGAATAGTCAAACAAATTTTTCTGCTTACAATCCCTTCGAAATTTTACAACATATGAACTTGAATGCAGAATGTCAACATGATGATGCACTAATTGAGTCCTAAAGAAACATGGAAAAACAATAGGCAAATGTGGAAAACTCAAACAGTTTGCAAATGCAAACCTACCTCCAGTATCAAATCCTAAAATATGCTTGTCAAGAGCGACTGGTAAACCCTATAAAAGAACAAATAAGTTACTTTTAAAATCAAATCAGCATATTTGAAAGATTTCGGAAAGATCATGTGACACAGAAGACTAGAGTAATGACAGCTGAAAATTCAACTTTGCCATCACAGCAATAATTACATTTTAACAAATTAAATTACAAATCAGTTATTTGAATTTGTAATATTTCACAATCCCTTACCTCTTTTGCTTGACTGGCCTTTGCAATAGCATCAGGGGTCAGACGTTCCTGTATCAGGATTCTAATGGCCTGTGATGACAAAAACAACAAAAAAACTTTAGTTTAAATGCACTGGATTTAGATTTATTTCTCATACTATTGTCACATTGAACCATACTTACTTTAAGCATTACCAAATAGTCATCATGTCGGTGGATTTTGAGTAGATTAGCAAGTGCCAAGACACCAGCCTTAAAATCTGGATTGTTACCTAAAGAGTGAAATCACTTCATTTCAGTCCAACACATTTCAGTGCAAAACTGTTGTTGAACAATGAACCAATGAACTGGTTTAATTGCTGATGACAAAAAGAAAACCTATGAAAACCTGTTTCCACAGTGGAATTAGAATTAAAGATCCTTTTCCTTGTAATTCTGAGTTGATGTCACAATTTTGAGTTTTATTCTTACAATTCTGAGGAAACAGCAATTCATGGGCAGAGATATTAACTCACAGCTGCAAGAAAAAAGTCAGAATTGTGAGATAAAGTTGCAAATATATTAATTTTTATTCCGTGGTGGAAAAAACTGAATTGTGAGATGCAAACTCAGAATCTGAAAAAAAAAGACAATTGTGAGATATTAACTCAGAATTATTAGATGTAAACTAGGAATATCTTGCAATTTTGACCTTTTTTCAGAATTGCAAGTACTGAAAGTCTGAATTGTGAAATTAATAGTCGCTATTAATTATTCAATTTTTTATTTCGTGGCGGAAACATGATTCCATAGAAACCAACTACTTAGACCAAGACTGTAATAAAGAAAAAACAACAACAGCGGAGCCCAATATTTTCTGTTCAGTGAACCCTGTCCTCCCTGTGTGTCATCATTCAGTTGACATCTGGAGCGTTCTTCCAGCTCTGGGTCACTGGCTCGGTTCAGCCCACTCATTGTGGGTTGTGAAGAGAGGTGGGTGTGTAATCAGTTTGTTCGGACATGCTTGGAAAGCCACTTTAGTGCTCAAGCTGGTTTCTTTAATCAGCCTCCTCTGTCTCATAACAACAGGACTGGAGACTGGAAAGATGGTCGGGGGAGGGAATACTCACTGTCCAGATTAATTAATGGGTCTGCAGACTTTTGAACATCATTTGCCTCTGTTACAGGTTTGCAGATTTGATATTTCTCCACTGTGAGAGGAAAAATAGCATAAGCGGTCAGTGCAGTGCAAACAAGGTGTCTCAAGTTGTAAAACTTATTTGGTAGGAAATCTAGGAACATCTTGGACTAAGCATTTCTGAGAATAACTGGAATCAAGATTGTGCAATCAAATGTGTGGGACAGCTGCAAGAGTTACATGATGCTGCAAACTTTGCAAATACTGCCATCTAGTGATATGGGATAAAGTCTCAGCAATAAAAGGACAGAACAGGCATGTTATATAATTAGTTAATGATCAATGCATCAACCAGGTTAATAAGGTGCCTAATAACTGGCCATTTTGTGTTCACTTGGCTAATTAACATAAGTTAATTTTTGTTTTTTTAAGAGTAGTGTGTAAGTGTTCATCTAATTTTCTTTTTGATACATTACCGTTCAAAAGTTTAGGGTTAGTAAGAATTTTTGAATGTTTTTGACATAAGTTCTTATGCTCACCAAGACTCCAAAAACAGTTAGTTAGTGAATAAATTAATGTTTTCTATTTGAATACATTTTACAATATATTTGATTCCTGTGATGGCAAAGTTGAATTTTCATTTAATGTCTAATGCCATACTAAAATGCTGATTTGGTGAACAAGAAACATTTCTTATTATCATCAATGATAAAAACAGTTGTATAAAATTTTTCAAGATTTTTTGATGAATAGAGAGTTCAAAAGATCAGTCTTTATTGGATACAGAAATCTTCTGTAACATTATAAATGTCATTACTGGTACTTTCGATTTAATGTATAGTGTGTTCCAACCTACTCTCTGAATGCTGAATCAGCTATTAAAAGAGCTATAGTAGAGTATAACCACTGGTTAATAATAATAAATAATAATCATACCATTGTCTCCATACTCAAAACGAACAGCAAGGCCCAGCAGCCAGTCAACAGTCTCTTGTCTTTCCTGAGCGCTGAATGGACAGTTCACATCTTGAAGGTACTGCAAACATATGTATTTATATATTACAACAAAGGACATGATGAACTTGAGAGTATTAATTTCCTCTGGAATGCAAATAGTCTTATACATATGAATACATATCTGTCTCACCTTTTCAAAATGTTTAGGCCAGTCTGAGCTGGGAATATTCCTGAGATTTCCTCGGTCTTCAATTTTGTAGTGTCTGATTTTTTGATCTTCCAGCCAAACTATGAAATTTCTGAATTCAGTTTCATCTGGGTAAAGTAAAGAGCACATACGATATTAATCATATATGGATTAATCCCTAATTTCCATCATCACTTGATAGAAATACAACACTAAAGCAATATGACAGACTAAATACCCTATGATACAGAGTGACTATTTCATAGAGTCAATTCAAACCTAAATTAGTCAGATGCTTAATTATTATTATCGTGAATGCACGTTATCAATATTAGGAGCATGAGGTGGCAACACGTCGTTAACTTTACACACATTCCTACCTTTACAGTCAAATCCAGTTGGGTTGTGATATTCTAAGGCCGTAAGCTTTCTACGAAACATCCCTTTCAAATGAAAAACCTATTTAAAGAAGCTAACAGATGTATGATTTTACTTGTAAAGCCACAGCCTGCTACAGCCTTCAAATGGCAGGGGAATAGCGGAAGTAGAATAATCTATGTTCGGTTTTCAAAATAAAGGTCCGTATTTGTGACTGTTTAGATCACCATTTTAGGGCTTTGATATTTGAAAAAGATTTAATATGTAATCGCTTATCATCATCTTCTTTTTTTATTCTTCCTCTTTCTCTTATTATTATTATTTAATGTAAGGGCACATTTCTCCTAAAATGTAATTCTGATATCAGTAATAAATACACTTGAATTGAGATACATGGTCTTGGTTCTACTCTGCTGTTTCCTTGCATCTAACATTTTTTTTTTCCATAAATGGATGGAAAACAGCATTATATTTTGCATATTGAATGAGAAATTTTTTGTTCTGGTATACATAGATTTTCTAAATTAATTGTTGCTAAATAACACACAACAGTGTTTCACACTGTTATCATGGAGATATTTTTATGCACTGACAAAAAAAAAAAAAAATTATATTATATTATGCTGAGTTACTTCGGTATTTAAATAAACATTTAAATAGTTTATTTCTTATATTTTTATCTTCTCACACCTTTTTCCCAGTTTATCTTCCCACATTGTTTTTCCTTTCCACAGTAGTCACGAACGTAAAATAACTGTTTATTCTTCTGATGTAAATTATTGCTTTATTGCTTAATGCGTGGCAGCTTTATAATAAAACACTTCATACAAAAATACAATTATATAATTTATTATTTGATGTTTATGGCCCTGCATTTTCCCTCCTGGACACCTGGGTGCAGCAGAACATATCGAGCTTGTTGGGAAGCAGCAGCAGGAGCTCGATTCGCGTTGTTGCTTTTGGCGAAAGGCTTTGTACGTACAATACAACAGTGAAGATCGAAAGACGTTTAAAACATCAAGAGAGCGCATGAAACCCCCTGTTTGACAGCTGATATTTATCTCTTCGTAAGTATAAATTTACAACTCTCACACAACTCTCTTTCAATGTAAAGCATCATTTCCTCTCTGTTCCCTCTCATATGTAGCCTGCTAGCACGCTCGCGAATGCATATCGCGGGTCTGTGAGTACGATGCTGATGATCAGTGCCTTCTTCCTTAAATCTTATGGTAAAACCATTATTACGCGCTCATGAGCACACGAGATCGCCTTTTTTAAAAAAAATATTGGTTTGCATTATTAACATGGCGGAACAATGCATGCATGCAGGCAGTCTGCAGCAGGCATCTCTCAATGCAGATTCACGCAGGGGAGTCAGTAACTGTGTAGCAAATCGCGTGCACCTGTGGGTTGGTTTTCATGGCAATGCTGGTGACACTAATATTGAAATAAATGGTTATACACAGCGATTAGGTTCATTTTAGTTTATTTTGGGATGTGTATGTGTTCTAGCTGTAGACCTGCACGCTCAGTCCTCTGTGACGTCACGCGTGCTCTCAACCAGGGAACCGGAAATACGTCATTTGATGCGTTAGCCCCGCCCCTGTCACTGAAGAATTTTTACGTTAGACTCTGTTGACTCCTACCTGGTCCTTACCTGGGTGTAAGCCGGGCACTTCCGATTGTGTTTGAACTTCCGGCTGATGTGCCTAAAGACCGGAAGTTGTTTAGTAGTGAGTCTATTCATTTCAGCCATGTCAAGTATTGTATGTTCAGTTAGAGGGTGCCATAACAATTGGAAGAAACGGCGGGAGTTTTTACAGCAGGAATGTTTTGAACAATCAACCTCTCTACTATGGGCTGAATGTACCTGTGGAGCCCTGTACACCTGCATCCACCTTCAAAGGAGGGCGGAGCTCTCAGACTTTGGTTGAAGGCTTTGAACCTGAAAAAAACACCCAAACGTCCTTTTGTATGTTCCTCTCACTTTGTGGATTGAAAACCAACAAAAGAGCATCCCTACCCAGAGAAGTGGCTTGGCTATGATGCTCCATTGAAGAAGCCATATCAGGTGCTAGTCAGACAGTCACGTGTGCCAAATTATCTGTTATCAGGCTCCTCTTTTTACACTGGCTTGATATAAATTGTATAAAATTTGTAGCAATATTAACAGTAATAATAGCTAAAAGCAAATGCTGTATCATTTATATACACTACCAGTCAAAGTTTTTGAACAGTAAGATTTTTAATGTTTTTTAAAGAAGTCTCTTCTGCTCACCAAGCCTGCATTTATTTGATCCATTTATTTAAAATGACTGTTTTCTATTTGAATATATTCTGAAATGTAACTTATTCCTGTGATTTTAAAGCTGAATTTTTAGCATCATTACTCCAGTCACACGATCCTTCAGAAATCATTCTAATATTCTGATTTGCTGCTCAAAAAAATCATTATGTTGTTGAAAACAGCCGAGTAGATTTTTTTTTTTCAGGTTTCTTTGATGAATAGAAGTTTCAGAAGAACAGCAATCTTTTGTAACATTATAAATGTCTTTATCATCACTTTTGATCAATTCAAAGCATCCTTGCTAAATAAAAGTATTAATTTCCATAATTTCTTTCCCAAAAAAATAAAATAAAATAAAATTATACTAACTCCAAAAGCTTGATAGAGTGGTATAAGAATAATGGTATAGTGTATAATGTTACAAAAGCTTTTTATTTCAGATAAATGCTGATAATTGGATCTTTCTATTCATCAAAGAATCCTGAAAAAATGTACTCAACTGTTTTAAATATTGATGATAATAATAACAAAAAAGGTTTCTTGAACAGCAAATCAACATATCAGAATGATATCTGCATGATCATGTGACACTGAAGACTGGAGCAGTGATGCTGAAAATTTAGCTTTGATCACAGAATTAAATTACATTTGAAAATATATTAAAATAGAAAGCAGTTATTTTAAATAGTACAAATATTTCACAATATTACTGCTTTTGCTGTATTTTGGATCAAATAAATGCAGGCTTGGTGAACATTAAAAATCTTACTGTTCAAAAACTTTTGACTGGTAGTGTACCTTGCCTTACTAAGAACTGTATTTAACTACTAAATTGTCAATTTTATTGACATATAATGGATCCATCATATAATGATGTTTCCATCATACTTGATAAAATGTTTACGATATTCAAAAATTCACAATGAATCGGCAGAAGCAACAGATCTTTTCTTTCATATTGTGACATTCTTCCAAGTATGACAGATTATTGAAAAATAAAATAATGTGTCCAGCCTACTTTTTCAGAGTCCTTGGTCCTGGGGGTGTTTTTCTCATAGGGATTTTTAAAAAGTCTTTGTTAAAGAGTTATAAGCCGTGAACCAAACTAACCAGCTGAATCACAACATTATAAGCTTTGGTTTGAAGCAAAAAAGTATTTGAAAATCAGACAAAAAGACTGTGTACTAAACAGTTTTAGTGATGGAAAGAACTGCAATCCCATAAAGCATTGCAAATTACAATCAGATTAAAAGCAGTGTAGAAATATGTATAATTTAGATAATAGATTTAATGCTAGTTAATGTAAAACTAGTCATAAATAACATTTTCAATTGACCTCAGTAAAAATGGCTTGCAAAAACTATTTGCTTTTGACGTTAACCACTGTCAACAAGTCATTATTTTTATACAAATTAGCATTACTTTTCCTGTTTTATGTGCTGTTTTATTGTTTACAGATATGCAGCTACGTCGGTGTAATTTACCATGCAAAAAAACTGCACATTTCCAATTTTGTAATAAAACTTGACTTGTAATAGATTTGTAATAGAAGCTCATCTGCAATTCTATATAAACCCTTGCAGCTTCATTCTTCTTAACTAGTAAAATATTAATTACTTTCATTAGTTTTACATTCATTTTATTCAAAATCTGTTCTCAATGGTGTGTTCTTGACATTTTCAAGCTGTTTTGCAGTGCTAAATATTAACTACAGCGTATTTTCGGTTCCAGCAGTGAACACACGTAATGTCACAGTGATCTAAGCGTGAACATGAGGCTGAGAGTGCAGGTTTGCTGTCAGGTTCATCTGGATCTCTCTGATTTTCATATGGCATGGGAATGAATCAGCTAGGCTTCAATATAAAACTAAATATGAATAGGACTCAATCATTGAATGGATGGAAAAGTTTGAGCAGTGGCCTGGTAGTGCGAGTACTCCAGCATGTGTTACTGTGGTATTTCTGCGGCTTGCATATATATATATTATTTCCTGTCTTTTCTGTCACCATCCTTGTCAATAAAATACCAAAAATGACTATTATTAAGAAAAATTAAAAGTCATAAGCTGTCTATATGCTAGTGTAGTCCTACAAGTTGGCAGAATTCAACTCTAGCCGGCTGACACCTTTTAAAATGTACAGTCTTTGTCTAAATATTGATGATTCATCTCACACTTAATCCAGTAAAACTGTCTACTCTCCGTTCCATGAGACACCACCTTATTTCTGAACTCTTAAACAGCACAAGCTGCTGTTTTGTTGATATTCTTTTTCAGTATCAAAGCTTGTGATCTATTTAATGTGCTTTTGTTTTAAAAAGTTGGGCGGTTCACATGTAACATGCAACATCAATTTTGACAATTAAATGCATACTTTTTATGGATGGCCAAATTACTTAAATATTTAAGTAAACTGAAATACTTCAATTAATAAAACATAAAAATCTTTAAAAAAATCTTTTCATTATTCATGAATTCAAATATGCATAATGTAAAGAAGTCTATGCAAGTTATGAAGTCCTGCAAAATGACACAATCTGTTTTTAAATTGGGATCCTTAACAAATAGAAGCATGCAACTTTCATGAACAAGATTTAAGAGAAGGATAAGTTTGACCCCTTATTAAAATAAAGATGTCACTGTTTGTGAAAACTGTCAAAGCAGATTAAAAGATTTATTTGATTTCCCAAAAGATAATAGTGGCACAGAAATGAAATACTTCAACTTTAAATAATCTGTGGAATCTACTAAATGTATCCTATTATAAATTTCTGTTAAAAAAGCTGTTTTTCAGTCAGTTAGCCTGAAACATGAGCAGTAGAGTAAGAATAAAGAGATGCAGAGAGAGAATTAACACAGCTCAATGGAGGGAAATTTCTCAGAAAATTCTGAGAAAGAGATGAAAAAGGTGGTGATGATACATGTGGAGGCAGTTCATAGGGCCTTGACACTTGAAATTAACTTATTAAAATATCATAGGTCATCTTATGCTGTAAAGGAAAGGACATGACGTGTAGCCAAGTATGGTGTCCCATACTCAAAATTTGTGCTCTGCATTTCACCCATCCATACCTTGAATTACTATTCTGTATGAAATGTGTTTTGTAAATAAATATGGCTTGTAAGGGAATTAAAGTCTGCATGATAATGTCAATTTCATGCTGCAGTAAGAAGGTTTGTGTTATATGTCAACTGCCCTTTTGTTCCTTAAATTTTATTTGCTTTTTTCCAGTATGTTCATACCAAAAACTAATAATTTCACTCCTCCCATGTGTTTTGAATTCTAGAAAGTCAGCACTCTGTTAGCGGATCTGGCCAGATGGACCAGTCATCAGGTAAGAAACCAAATACCTAAATTTTACTTCTGTTTACTCCATTTGGTGTTTCTATTTGGCAGTTTTTATTAGTTTTATCTCACATGTTGGTGTATGAAACCATCTTTGTTTTTTCTATATCCTTTAGAGCTTGAAGTCAAAACATCTGCTGATCAGGGTGAGAGCAGCAGTGGTCAGCCAGTGGATGATGAGCTCGACGGACTTCCAGTCTTTGGAACAGATGAAGATGATTGGGAAATAGACAGTAGTTTTGCTCAGAAGGCTTTGGAACAGATGGAAAAGAATTGCGATGATAAAAATGAAAGTCAAGATGGATTGCCAACTAGTGGTGCAGATGCAGGCGAGTTTGAAAATGAATTTACTAAGCAAACTGTCTTATGCTAAAAGGTTTCTGCAGTGATATTGGGTCTGATTGACTAAGCATGTGTAGACACAAATTTGTGCGTGAAATGTATTTGCGAAAAAATGTTGGAACAACTGAAACCACACACATTATTGGGTCTGTAATAATGTAGTTCAAATTTTTTCAAATTTTTAACAAACAAAATTTATGTGCATATATATATATATGTTGTGAATTAGGCAGGTTTTTTTTTGTGACAAGTCCAGCTGTGCATATAACTACAAAGAAATCCATGCCATTATTAGTGAATGAGACCCATTGTTTTAATATAATTATGCATCACAGTAACTCTTTACTGTGAGTTAGCTATAAATCAGAATGTAGTTTAACTTTTCTGGACTCTTTTAAAATTGGGATCCTTTTTGACTACAGAAGAGAACAGCTCCTCTATCAATGGATCTTTAGAAATGGATGAGGAGAGAACGAAGGTTTCTGAGGACACCCCCGTGACCCCTTTATCAGACACTATTATAGGTAAAACAACATGAAATTATTCTAAATACAATTTATTTTCAGTAATTCTGCTGCTTTTTTCCCCTGAATACTTTACTCTGGTATAAATTTACTGGTTTTGTGATGAGCTGGATGCCATGTTAAGAGAATTTCAAAATGCTACTTTTGTCCTCCTGTGTCAGATATCCAAGACGTCCAGTCTGAACTTAGGATTGAGTCATCGCGAAGTGATGCTATTGTAAGTATAGGTGAAAAAAAACAGTGACAAGGTGTTAATAGAAACGTGCACTCAGTGGCCACTTTATTAGTTCTAAAATATTGACCCACTTTGAGTAGTTCACCCCAAAAATGAAAGTATGCTGAAAATGTATTCACCATCATGCCAGCCAAGATGTCGATGAGTTTGTTTCTTCTTAGGAACAGATTTGAAGAAATTTAGCATCACTTGCTCACCAGTGGATCCTCTGCAGTGAATGGGTGCCGTCAGAATGAGAGTCCAAACAGCTGATTAAAACATCACAAGTAATCCACACAACTCTAGATCATCAATTCATGTCTTGTGAAGTGAAAAGCTTAAAATGTATCAAAAAATATATATCAGTAAGACGTTTTTTTATTTCAACCCATTGTTTCCGGCTAAAATATGAGTCCATAATATCACTTTTTCTAGTGGAAAAAGTCATCTAATCTGAATCAGGAGAGAAATATTCACAGATCAAGCACCATTTACACATTTAAATGGTTCTAAACAAATATGTTGGTTTTTAAAGTTAAAACGCCTTCATGATTGATCCATCAAGATTTAGCTTCAAAAGACATTGATGAACTGGAGTCATGTTTATTATTGTGATGTTTTTATCAGCTGTTTGGACTCTCATTCTGACGGCACCCATTCACTGCAGAAGATCCATTGGAGAGAGAATGATGTAATGCTAAACTCTACATTTTGGATGGCCAGAGAGATGAGTAAATTTCAAGCAAATTTTCAATTTTGGGTGAACTATTCCTTTAAATTCTGCACAGCAGGGTGCTGATATGTACATATGTACAGGTTGGCTCAATGAAGTGGCCGCTGAGTTTATGAGGTCGAAGGAGAAGGATTGTTTTAGTCCTATTTCACAATTTCGGCTGCTTGATAGTGTAGTTCCAGTGTTAAATAGGACTGTGATGTTTGATAATAGTGTTTTTTTTTTGCAGCCGGAGCCTGCTTCTGAAAACGCAGACAGAGAAACAAGTTACTCACCTGTAATACAAATTAAGGATGAGCCTATTGATGAAGAATATGATAAAGCATTAATGCCGTCCGACATGAGCCGTATTAAACAGGAGCTTGACAGTTCTGAAAATAATGAGAATGAGGTAAGATTTGCTCTTGTTCTGTGTTGTTCAGTCTGTTGTGAAAACATATTTATTATTACATAGGTAATAAATGACTTTTGAATCATTTCAGGCCTCCTCTGCATCAGATGAACTGAGGATTAGTTCTGTTTTCTCTGTTAGTGGAAACAGCAGTGATGCAGTTTCTGGTGAGTGCATAAAGATTTCACTTTTGTCACCCTCCGTAATAACTGTGTGACATAAGATCTGGGTGATATATCAGTTTTTTTTTCAGCTTTTTGATGATGGTCAATTAAAAGTTCTCAGTATTTATGTGTTTTGCTTCAAAATGGCTTTTTTCCACTCTAAGAAACCTTAATTTCACCAACCAGCCATTAGAGCAAAATAGATTAATATCTACAGCAAATGTTTAACCGTGTGTCTAACTAGTTTTAGTTTACCCTCAGTTCCATTATTGCCCCTAAGAAGACCTGCAACCTCTGCCTTAAGTGAGTTCTTGTTTCAAGACACAAGTAAAATGTTCTAAAAAATCAAGTTATGTAATAATCAATAATATATACCTATACTGTTAAAATAAACAAAAATAATACTTTTATTCAGCAAGGATGCATTAAATTGATCAAAAGTGAAGGTATTTATAATGTTACAAAATTTGATGTCTATTACAAATAAATGCTGTTCTTTCTATTCATCAAAGAATTCTGAAAAAAATGTATCATGGTTTTCCACAAAAATATTAAGCAGCAAAGCAGTTTTCAGCCATGATAATAAGAAATGTTACTTGAAGGATCATGTGAAACTAAAGAATGGTTGCTGAGAATTACGTAGAATTAATTAAATATAGCATACAGTTAAAAGACAAATAAGAAACAACAATCTCTTATTTACAAAAAATGCTCACCCTAATCTTTCCAAAAATAGTGTGCGTATTCTTTCTAAAACATTTCAGTTCATAAAAATGAGTTTTGAATCAGCTTTATGAAACTGACCCTTTGAACTGATTCACAGAAATGAATCAAACTTAAGTTTTGTTATTTCACACAGCATCTATGGCACCCTCCCATGCATCTTCATTCTCAGTGATGTCCCAGAACACTGCCTCACTCAGAGGAACTACTATACTTCTGCCAGCCCAAACCCAAACTCAGCTTCAGCTCCGGCTGCAGCCCAGGACACAGATGCATTCTCAAATCCAGACTCACCCACGAATGCAGCCGCCGATGATGCCACAAACCCACCTACAACCTCCTGCGCAGCCACCCCAGGTCCATGCTCCTCCACCCACAGTGAGGATCTGCTGCTCAGGCTGTTCTAAAGTCCTCCAGAAGGGTCAAACAGCATTCCAGCGAAAAGGCTCCAACCAGCTGTTTTGCTCCACCGTGTGTCTAACTAGTTTTAGTTTACCCTCAGTTCAGTTTACCCCCATTATTGCCCCTAAGAAGACCTGCAACCTCTGCCTTAAGTGAGTTCTGGTTATTTATATACTTTGTTGTTTACTTTATAATAAATCCATCTTATATCACTTGATTAATTGTATAGATAACTGAAAAAATGTGTTAAAGGAATAGTTTACCCCTAAATTGCTATTTGTTGTTTACTCACCCTCATGTTGTTCCGAACACAAAAGATGTTCATCAAAAAATCTAAGTTGCTCTTTTCCATATCATGAAAACATATAGGGCCAGATTTACTAAGCGGGGCAAATTAAATGTATCTCCAAATTCCATAAAAGTACCAATGGGAGTGGAAAGTTCTGCAGGTCAACTTCTGACAATGTGCAAATTGATAAACACAGCCAGCTCATTTTCATTTTTCTTTTCATGACCAAAAGCAGGACATTAAACAATGGCATAAATACCAGTAAACTGACTACTGCAAACTTTAGTAAATTACATTGCATGAGTTATGTAAATGCTCTCCTCCAAATTAATTTTGCATCTGAAAGGGAAACTCTTACAAATGAATATGCAATGAGGTCAGCTGCAAAAATAACTGCATCCAAGCCTTTTTCACTGTGTGTCTTTAGTAAATCCTGACAGTAGTTTTTTAATGCCAAAAGAGAGTTTGCAATCACACAACCTGTTGGTAAATCTGACCCATAGTGATCCATAGTCATTTTTGGAGGTTATTTTGTATGGAATACAACAACTGAGAAAATCTAAACAATTACTATTATGTTCCAAGGAAGAAAAATGTACATTTGGAATGACAAAACGGTGAATATATAGTAATAGAAGCTTTTGGATGAACAGCTACCTTTAAAAATGTGTAAATCAATTATATGACCTTGATAATGGTTCAGGTATTTGCATAATTTAATGTGATCATTTTTTATTATCTTTATTGTTTCAAAGGGTCATTGTCAATCTAAAGGACTTGATAACCATCCCAGTGGGCCCTATGAACACACTAAAGGAGTTCTGCAGCCTAGCTTGTCTAAATATTTATAAAGACAGATATGAAGATGCACCTCCAGATCTATATACACAATGCGGCGTGTGTAAGTTGGTCAAAGAGGTAAGGCTTAAGTTATACACGTGATGTAAATTTAGATGAAACAAACATTTTGTTGCTTTGCTTTTTGCATAATTTGTCGCTCCCTTATGAGTTGAATTGTTTTTGATAAATGCAGATTGTGAAGTAGGTTATTTGTAAGTACAGTATGATGAAATGCATTCGGTTTTCCAAATGAACAGTACAAGATGTCATGTTCACAAACAACTAGAACAGACATGGGTGCATTACTGCACTCAACATGGTGTAATCCTGCTCGAGGGGGCAGTTATCTTGAAAACACATTTTTGGTGCTGTTATCTTGCATTATGAGCTAACGAGCCTCTTGCACAATTTGATAAGTTAAGATTTGTTTTTTTTTAAGTTTAAATTTACCACATTAACAATCATAAATGTACTGAGTATGTTGAGTTTAAGCCATATATAATTGTCCTCAGAATTTAAAGTGACAGGCTAGCTTAAAAACTCAGCGCTTATGATGCATAATGTAGTAAACTGTCACACAATTCTTGTGTAAACATCTCTTCAGCCCACTGCAAGGTCATAGAATGTCAGTGCAAGTTGGAATCCATTCAGGTAAATGCTGTGTTTAAGACATGCACTGTTTTTCTTTGCTTTACAGATTCAGCATGAAGTGACTCATCTGGGTGCCGTGCACAAGCTGTGCAGCGATGAATGCTTTGCACGCTTCAGATCCTCCAGAAACCTCTACATGAGCTACTGTGAGAACTGTGGCAACTGTACAGCCTCAGGAAACTATCACCTGGTTCAGATAGAAGATAGTATTAAAAAGTTCTGCTGCACCGAATGCATTGCCAATTACAAACAGGTACCCCACCGATACACGAATGAACTTGCTGTTCTCTGCTCAAGCTGTGTTTGTTATTCATGGTCTGATTCATCCATTTTTACGTCCTGTGGGATATGCAGATTTGAATTTGAATTGTCTCCCGATCCCATTTCCTCTCTGCTATAACTTTGCAATCAATAAAAGTGAAAAGCCCAAAAATATGTTTTAAAAGCAAAATAATTTAAAGCTGTTGTCTTTCTCACTGTGTTGCAGAAAAGTGGCAAGAGGCTTCACTGTCCCTACTGCCAAGATATCAAAAATATTGAACAAATGATGGAAGGGACAAACATACAGGGTGTCACAGAATTCTTCTGCTCTCAAAGATGTGTGGCCCTGAGTCAAGCATCTCCCAGTCTGACAGGTAAGCATTGTGTGGTAACAGACCATGACAAATATCCTCCTCTGTGTGTCCAGGTCACCCCAGGTTTACCCCAAAATCAAAGAGGAAAAAACACATTTAAAAATAAATAGAGATTTTTTTGGTCTGTTTGCTTTGATGACAATTAAGCATTTTTTTTTTTTTTTTTTTTTTTTTAATTTCCAAAGATAAATGTTGTTATTTGTACAGAGATTACATTTTTTACATTTCCATCCCTTCTCCAACCACCCCCGAACAAACTGCCTTAGATGATGATAATTAAACAGTTATAGTATAAAATTAAGCATATTTTTACTGTAATATGAAAAGTCAATTTTATTATGGTGTTTTACTTCTCCTTTTTTTGTAATTTTCATTAGTGATTGTTTTATTAATTTAAAATGATTTTTAAACACATTTAATTATTATTATTATTATTATTATTATTATTATCAGGCTTTTAGTACATTTTTTATTTTATTTTACTACAACAAAGCATGATGCGACTTTAAATTAAGCCAGACTTCAATTTTGAAATAAGTTTGGAATCTAATTTATTTTATAACTTGTTTAAAAAAAAAAATACAAAATTCTCAATCAGTTGTCTTCAGTGTCTTAAAAAATACTTTGTTTTAATAAAACTATAAATCATTCAAAAACAATTTCATAACTTATTTCAAAGTTAAATTAACTATTTTTTTTAAATAATTTAAAATTGCATTGTGTTCAGTATGTGACACATTCTTGAGATTTTGAGGTTCAGATCTTGACTTGAGGTTTCATGAGATTCACCAATTGTTTTCTTGTACTAATCTGTCTTGCTCTGCTCTTTAGGCACCTCTTTTCCATGCACAACTTGCAAGAAGGTAGCCGTTCCTCAGTATCACCTTGCCATTTCTGATGGGTCCATCAGGAATTTCTGCTCATTAGATTGTGTGGGCAAATTCCAGGTACTGCATTCTGTCTTTATTACCAGTATTTTGTTATTTATTTATTTTTTTATACAAATGTTTTTATAAATGTGATGAGATGGACATTATTTCTATCCACATTATTTATATATCCTTCTATAAGTATAAGTGTACTTCTGTTCCTTTGTAATTAAAAGAATTATTCGATTTCTAATAGTTTGTGGTCTCTTTCCGCCACACAATTATATTGGTCTTAGTAAATCAGATGAGAATTTTTCTTTTTTTTAATCTATAGGAGAAACTGAATGCATCTGTACCTCATAACCAGATGAACGGAAACTCACATGGACCTCAGCCTCAGAGCGCTGCACCACCTCGACCCACCACCGATCATCTCCAGCCCACTCAAACTTCATCCAGCGTTTCTGCCCCAAACCACAACCCTCCCCCACCTTTTATACCACCATCTAATCAAAATCCGGTTTCAACTTACGTGCCGGCTCCTGTTGTGGTAAACTCACAAGACAGCCAGCAGCAATGGCCAAACAAGCCTCCCTTGTCCTCTGACACAGTACGGCTGACGTGCAAGCATTGCCCGAATCAGTTCAGCTCAAAGCCTGAGGTTTTCCAGTTCAAGGTACGGCTTCCAAAAACAAGAGCAAGAGTGACAGAATCGGTGGCTGAATCACAGCCGTATTGATATTCAGAACAACAGCGCAATTTCAAATGTGATGTTGCTTTTTATACAGCACCTCTATAAGCTTCAGACAATATTGGTCAGCTCATTATTTTGTGAAATTATTCTTTGTCGTTCTTCAAAAACATTGTTAAAAAAACTTTTTCTCTTTTTTAGGGTCACGCAGGGTTGTTCTGTTCTCGAGCATGTTGCGACACATATAAGAGGGAAAGCAATGTGAAAGCTTTGTGCGAATACTGCAAAATAGAGAAAGTGGTCAAAGACATCATCACATATGAAAAGCAGCCGAGACCTTTCTGCTGTGAAGGTTTGTGAAACCTCTTTACTTGAGTCTTATATCAGTGGTTCTTTATGGAGCCCCCACACATGACATGGGTAAAAAGGATTGTATATCATGGCCAAAAATTAAGAACTGCTTCTTTAATTTACTTGTTTGTTCCCTCGTTTTTGTAAAATGGCCACAATTTCCTAATTTGTTCCGTCATTTTAGAACAAATTCCGTCAATTTGTTCCACAAAACGAGAGAATGAATTGGTAAATTGTGGTAACGTTTTACTACAGTGTGGGAAAGAATTAGTAAATGGGGCCATAATTGAACAAAAATGAGGGAATGAATTAGTAAATTATGAATAAACAAGTTGTGGGAACAAATTCTTAATTAAATGTTTAGGATGGCCAATTGGTATATAATGTAAAATCTTGAAGAAAAACAAGTCAAGGACTTTTCTAAATAATGGTTGGTGTTTATGCCTCACTTTTCCACATACATTTACGTGCCTTTCATTCATTCATTCTTCTTTTATAGGCTGTAAACTGCTTTTTAAACATGACCTTGCCAAACGACATGGAGGTCAATGCAGGGTTTGTGCTTACTGTCAAAACATGACCCACAAAACCATTCATAACTTCTTTGGGGGCAAACTTGAGGAGTTTTGCACAGAGGAGTGCATGTCTCTCTACACGGTGCTCTTTTATGAGGTTAGAGATAACATTTTTGGGAGCTTTTAGCTGTAACAATCATCTCTTTAGTTGGGGTTAAATTATATTGTGAACTGATCGTAAATGTTTGCTTTTGTATGCAATATATATATATATATATATACACTGTTGAACTCTTTATAGCCTTTTTTAATTGTTTCTCATTTTTGCTTCATTTCTGCATGAATTTATATCAGATGGCCAAGTGTCATGGCTGTAAGAATCAGGGCTCACTAAAGGAAAGCCTCGTCTGGGATGGAACAACAAGACACTTCTGTAACCTGACCTGTTTGCTGCAGTTCTGTTCAAAGTGCATTACCCCTCTTCAGCCGGCAAGCAACGGTACATTACCATGTAGCTCTATATGTAAAAACGTATAGTAGAGCTACCAGTTGACATTGTGTTTAACATATTTATTTACTGTATTTAGTGAAGTGAAACCTATTGATAAAGACATGCAGTGCAATGTTCCTACTGTAAAATTGAATTATCAAAACTGATTTTATTATGAGGAGGACTCACACTTGTTGCTTCATGATTGAAGGTACTGTGTCTAACACCACTACAGTTCAAGCTCCATTATCTCTGTCGAAAGACATGCCTGTAATTGGTGGTGTGGTGTCGCTGGCCTCCACATTACCTGGAAATACTGCTCTCACAGGTATTCAGCTGTCATGTTTTTCTTTGATGTGTCTTTAAATGGAATCAGACTGCAAAATCTTTCAATTTACGTTTTAATTATATTAATTTTCTTTGCAGGGGCTCTACCTACCTCAAATGCCAGCTCAAAAAACATTGGTGAAGTAAGCACTGATGCACACATACTGTGTTACAAAGGGTTGTATAAAGTACACACTACTGTTTTTTTTATTATTACTTTTCAGCAAGGATGCATTCAATTTTATATATAAAGATATTTCTAATGTTACAGAATGTATCAATATCAACAATATTAAGCAGCACAACTGTTTAATTTATTTGTTACATTTATATGGCACTTTTCTCGACACTCAATGCACTTTTCACATTTTTGAAGTAGGAAATCTCCACAAAGTTTTCTAACTAGCAGAAAATCAGCGTATTAGAATGATCATGTGACACTGAAGACTGGAGTAATGGTTGCTGAAAATTCAGCTTTGCCATCACAGGAGTAATTTACAACTTAGTATATATTTTAAGATAGAATACAGTTATTTTGAATTGTAATGATATCACTTAATTTTTGGTTAAATATTGGAAACTAGAAACACCCCAAAATTTTGAATGGTAGTGAATGTAAAGATGCATTTATCAAAGTTTAAAATTAAAGTAACTAAGGAGAAAAAAATGTACACTTACAGAATAAATACAACAAAAATCAAATAAAACACAAATAATTACAAATAAAGGTGTTTGATATATTCATTTTTGATTAAGTTTTGGTATTGCTATTGGCTACTGAAATTTTGGTTTCATAAAAATCTTCCATAATGTGCTTCTTTTTGCCAAAATGTGAATTTTTTTAGCCCTTATATGTAATGATTTTTCTAACAGGCCAGCACACAAACCGACGCTGCGGTGGCTGGTGTTCCATATCGAAGAATGTTGAAGAACAAAGCTCTCATGTGCAGACCTATTACTGAAGAGCAAGGCGTCCAGTGTCAGCCAGAGCCTCCAGTACCTCCAAATCTGTATGAAACAGGTTGGCCTTTCTCACTTTTACGATTACGCCTGGCAGAAGTCATTATGCCATACAATCATAAGCAATACAAAATATGTTGAAACGACATTGCATTTACACTTTCTCCATCCTCAGTGATTGATGAAAATGGAGAGACGGTGAAGCTGGTGCCGGTGCCGGTGCCCATTCCAGTGCCAGTCTACATCCCAGTGCCAATGCATCTATACACCCAGTACACACCATTTCCATTGGGCCTTCCTCTACCGGTATATCATCTTTGTAATTATCTAAAATTATTCTGTGCTATAGTTTAAAGCTCATCTTGAATCATTTTGTACTGTTACCATCCAGGTGCCTGTTCCCATGGTCATCCCTGGATCTCAAGAAGCTGCTGAACAGAAAGACACTAAGTGTAGCCTGCCTGCTCAGAGCTCAGTAGAAGACGACGATGTGGAGAAGGGAAAAGACAAGCCTGCATCACATGGTACATAAACATTTTATTACTATTGGACCTTTTGCTTATCCAAACATTTCTATCCAAATAAACTCCTTAAGCACTTCAGTATTTGATTGTATTGCACTTATTGTCTTGCTCAGACCAAGGCAGCACTTACAGTGGTGATCTGGAGTCAGAGGCCAGATCAACACCCTTCAGCTGGGCAGATGCTGAGGATCCTGGAACCAACATGAAGCCGCTGGTGCCATCGACGGAACTAGAGGAGCCTGTAGCTGCTCCGACCACGTCTTTGTCATCAGAGCAGCCAGATCTGGAAAACGATTTTCCTCGCTGTAAGTTAAGATTTAAGAAATGTGTTCGTTGATTCAAATATTTAGTTGCAATTAATCTCAATTATTTTTTTTCTTTAGTTAAACATGCCAACATCTTTGTGCTTTTTGCTGATATTTCTCGAAACACATTGACTTAACTCGGTGTTAACTTAAATAATTGAATTTTCATTTTTCTAGCACTTTATGGACCTAAGGTCACTGCACGCTGAGTCCAAAATTTTTGTCTTAAATTTTTGCACGTTAAAAAATAAATACAACCTCATGTTCTGTCGATCAAATTTACACACTGCCTCCGAAACTTTAGTCCGTCTTAAATTCGGATCGTCTTCGATTTTCTGCATTTTTCGCATCCGTAGCAAGCATTTTGATAGGTGTTTTAACAATTCAGAACCACCATACAAGCGAACGCCAAAATCCAGTATGGTGTCTGACAAGTTGATCCACTTGGTCTCGCAGCACAAAGCACTATAAAGGTCCTTGTACACTGAATTCATAGAAACTGGTAGTCGTCTTTTTAATATGTAGCTCCAGTGTCGCTAGCAAAACATCAAAATGAGCCATTGACATCCTGAAGTAAACTTTGAATTGCCCGGGATAATCCTTAATCTTAATAATAAGGAGGTGGAACTCCTTCCTCTCTACGCTATCTCAGGATTGGATGGACCCAATATTTCCTCTTTCTTTTTCTCTTTTTAAGAAGAGAGGGGACACAAAAATCATCCTCAACTGCTTGAAGACTCCATTCTGTATTGTTCTGTGAATTTTTTCGCAACGAATTATTTAATAAGCATCAGACTCAGTGTGCAAGGTTTCTGTGTGTGACGAATTTTTAGGATGACGAATACGAAAATATCGGACTCGGTGTGCAAGGACCTTTAGCCTTAATTCATAGCATGTTCTGATGCCCTTTTTTATTCATGTTTAAACAAATGTGGTTAATATTTCATTCTTGATGAGTTATGATGATAATTAAAAAAACAAGTGATATTCTGGAATGCTACTAATATGTGATTCAATGATTTTGATCTCTTGCGTTAAAACACAATTTTAACAGATTTTGTGCTTTTGTAATGGGTAAAATCTCCCAAAATTCTAACGCGTATGTCATTTCACAGCAACAGCTGACCCTGCATCAGCTAAAGAGAACAGACTGGTATTGACGCTGAAGAGACGTAAGAGGGGCAGAGACGGCCACCCTCCCAGAAAAAGGGTATGTAATCTGACAGAATCAGATTCCTGGCTTATTGGGGAGACATTTGTCACGAACGACAGAACGACAGAGAATCGGCCAGAGTCTTTTCACAGTTTGGAAGGTTGAAGTCTGTCGAATTGGGTGGTTTCCCAACTTTTAGATGTATGATAAAGACTGAAGTGTTTCCAAAATCTCTTGTCCAGTTATGAAGTCTGCCAAACGAAAGGTTGAAAGTCTTAAATGTTTGTTTTTTGTTGAATTGGTTATCATAATGTTTTTTAAAGTGTGTGGTTTAGAAAAGACTCATGACAAACGACAAGTTGATCAATGTATATTTAGGAGCACATTGACTTCAGAGAGACTATTTCTCTCTACAAACCTTAGTTTTTTTTTAAAAGATTTGTAACATTTAAGATCATTTGGCTGTATCTGTATCTTAATTGCTCCAAAACATTTGTATCATTTCTTGAGTTGTCTTATACTGGTAGTTTACAATTTTGACTGGTCATTTTAAAAATGTTTTCCATTTGTCAATGGCAAATCACAAGGCTGTTTTGGTGTTCTTTTATCAAGTTTATTTTGTTGTACATAGAGAAGTTGTGGAAAGTTACATAGAGATATGTACCTATGGTTATACAAGACACTGTGCAATAAACTATTCAAGTTCACAAGGAGATGAACAAATGTAATTGCTGTTGTCGATAAATGGGCTAATTTGTGGACTGTGGGCATGATCAAAAAAAGTTGGTTTCCCATTCAATTTCGAATGTTGTGGACCATTTAATAAACATGAAATCAGTCAGAGGAATCTGTGTACATCTGGCTAAATGAATTCAATAAAGCATTTAATTTAATAAATAATGTCACTGTTATCTCTGGAAATAAGTAGTATTGTTCATGCCATATTGGCTGAAAAATGAATCAAAAAGCTCTAACCAGCGCTGGTTTTGGATGTGCTATGAAAAAAAAAAAAAAAGTTAAGTGAAAGTCTTCATTAAACTGATAGTTCACCATTCTGTCAGAAATGGCCTTTACTCCTTCATGTAATTCTCAACCTGTATGGTTTCTTTCTTCTGTGAAACAGATTAACTCTAATAACATTTCATTTGTGGGTGATCCATTCCTTCTAACACTTCTTCTTCAGATGTGTCGTGTGCTGAAATTACACACGTAGATGTCATAGTCCCATCATCCCCTACAGACTGTCGCTCATTACAGAGCTTTACTAGGTTACTGACAGAAATAAAACTCCTCCTTTTTCAAAGCTTAAAATACCGGCTTAATCTATGAAGAATTGGTCTTTTTTTTTAAATTCTCATTTCTTGGACTTGGTACCCCACAAGTAAAAATTAGCAGGGGAAAAAAATTAAAATGTGAAAGATTTGATATATCACATCCAATCCCAGAATTCAAAGATTTGCTGATCTCTAGGAGGACTTTTGAAAAGGGTATTTTCGGAAAAGAAATGTGATGGAAAATGTGTTTCAAAAGTTATAAATTTGAAGTGTCGGTGACGCTAGAGAGGAATTGATAGAGACCTCAAAACTGCCACCAGAAATCTTCAGGAACATTTTTATCCTGACAAGAAAGAAAAGAAAAAAGGGTGCAGTGAGAAGTGTGATGCCGTCAGATGGCATTTGGAAGGTTTGTTTCCCTCCGGAGGGAACCTGGCAAATAGGAACGGTCTAGCTTGTTTAAAGTGTGAAGCAGAGGCTGTTTAGAAAAGAACACTGAAAGATACCAAGAACTTTGTACATAACACCACGCAACCAAATACAATGAGACTGAATGCAGGCCAGATGGGAAGAAGAAGCAGCTGAAAGTGAAGGAGATGATGATGGAGGAGTGGTTGCCATGGAGGCTGCTGCAGTTGAAGAAAGTCGCCATAAAAGGAGATGAATGTGTCGGCATCTGTCAAAATGTTTTTGGTTTTTTTACAGTCTGAAGTGTCTGCGCCTGCTTTACTTGCATTGAATGTTATCGCTTGTGTTTTTACTTAGTGTCAGGCATTTTACTCAGGCTATTAAGTATTATACCTCTTGAGGAATCATCTTTCTTTGGCTTCATTCATTCCTATACATTTGATGTATTTATTTATATATTTTTTATTTCTAGAGAGAATGTAGTGCCTTTATTTATATTATCATCATTATAATTATTATTTTTAATGTTATCAATGTTGCATTCACATATTTGCCAGTAAAAAAAAAAAAAAGAATTTTAATGCAAAAATTCAGATTTCTTTTACACCCTATTTAAGTGGCTGTAGTGGCATTTTAAATTATTGTTGTATATACATCTGTGTAATTAGAAGAAAAAATGCTGAGAAGAAAATATGGAAAGCCTCTTATACCTTTAAACTAACAGCCTAGTATTCATCTTTTTTTTTTTTTCTTTTTTTTTTTTTTTCTCCAGTGAAATTCTTGCTGCCTCTGATGGGGGAAAATGTTTTTTTTCTTTTCTTTTTCTTTTTTTTGAATAAATGAGAAAGTGAAATGTACAGTAATTAGGGTTCATTGTATTAACCTGAAATGATTTATTTTTCACTGTGCATTTATCCTGATTATTACATAACTACTTGCCAATTAAGTAAATAAATAGTCCTCTTGCTTATATATGAGCTTCAAGCTTCCTAATCATCCTAATAACAAGATGTACACTAAAACAGTTTTAAATGATAATATTACTATAATAGTTAGAAGATAATAGAATAGAAGTTACATTTTCTATGGACTAGTCAGCTATCATTTTTATCTGCCTCTATTTTAAACAGATAGTTACAGTGTTATTTCAGTATTATAATATAATATTTGAATGTTTTATTTTTATGTTTTCATTTAAGTTTTAGTAATTTTGTACTTTCTATTACTTTGTAATGTTTTTAAATGGTTCTATTTTTTTTTTTACACTTTTAGTAATTTTAGCACTAAGACTTATTCTTTTTCCTATTCCAAAGAGCCATAAAACAGCATATTTTCAGATATTGTATACTCCATTTGTTTTATTTGGTTTAATCTTAAGTTAACTTTCAGAAAGATTGTTTAGTAATATAAATTGTGTTTTTGTGTCTCGTTCAGGGTCGTAAGCGATCTGGCACCGATACGTTGGGTGGTGTCTGGCTCAGTACCTCCAGCACAAAGCTCAACCAAATGTACGGAGTCGAAGCCTGGGCCAGCTGGGTGAGAATGAAAACGGGACAGAGCGAACAGGAGCAGCAGTCCCGTAAGTTCACACATATGGGTCAGAACATGGAGTCGCTACCTCTCCGTCTGCTTCATGACTCACGCAGCGTGTGTCGTTAGTAAAGGTCACCGTCACAGTTTGTGTGTGACATTGCGCTGACCCACCATGTGTCTTAGCAACTTTTTCTTCTCCCACTGTGTTTTATTCAGAAGGCCCCATGACTATGAAGGAGGATATTTTGCAGTGCACTTCTGCGGATCTCAGTTACGGTCTGTGCCGTTTCATCAAGGAGGTCCGCAGGCCAAACGGCGAGCCTTATGAACCCGATAGCATCTACTACCTGTGCCTGGGCATTCAGCAGGTTTGACCTTAAAAATAAATCATTTGCCTTTAAATCCAGCTTGATCCTTTACTACACCTTTGCTTCAGATAAATGTAATTACATGTAATTATTTTATTTTAATAAGCATTTTCAGTGACATATTCTGTCTTCACTCAATTTTTAGTGCCTGCTTGAAAATGAGCGTCTTGAAAATATCTTCACGGATTCACTCTACAGTCAGTTCATCACTGATATCACCACACTGCTGAAGGACTGGGGAAATTCATTGCCTCCTGGAGGTAAATGTCCTTTTCAGAATTTCCTCATTTTTGTTACATGCTTAAAAAAAACAACAATTGATTATCAGATATATTGCCTATTCAAAAAACCACACCCCCAAAAATTTAGACTAACTTTTGAGCCCATGTTAACAGCTCAATAAATTAAATGGCTGTTCTGGACACATCATCCAAAAGCTTATGTATTATTGTTCAGAGATATTTTCAGTATTTATAAGCACAGCCTTTACTTATTTGTATGCACGCTAGCATATGAGAGTCTGACTGTTTACATGTAAAGCTGATTAGCTTAATACCTTGAAATGTCATGCATTGCTAATAAAAAGGTTTGAAATTGCATTTTTGTAATTGTATTGTCGTGCATGGTTTGACATCACGTCAATTGAGAAACTACATGGAATATTTTTACTTTCAAAAAATTATTCTTTTTAAATACAACTGAACCAGTGTTATTTTAGTGTCATTGAGATGTTATTATCGTTTTTATCAATATATTGTTATTTTTGACAGTAAAGACATTTATCATCTAAAAACATTGATCTATTTCAAATAATGCTGTTCTTTATATTTATCAAAGAATCCTGAAAAAAAAAATGTATTACTGTTTCCACAAAAATACTAATGGTTTTCAACATTGATGATAAGAAATGGTACTTGAGCACCAAATCAGCAAATTAGAATGATTTCTGAAGTATCACGTGACAAGACTGGAGTAGTAGCTGCTGAAAATTCAGCTTTGACATCACAGGAATAAATTACATTTTAAAATATATTAACATAGAAAACAGTTGTTTTAAATTATAATGATATTTCACAATATTACTGTTTTTACTGAATTTTGATCAAATAAATGCAGGCTTGAAAAACAGTTTAAAAATCTACCCTACCCCAAACTTTTTTGTCTCCCTGGTACAAGATTTAAAAATTCACTCTTGTTGCGAATAGGATTTTTTTTTTTTGCCCAAGGTATTTTTATTGAATATTTTGTCAAACATTAGACACATAATACAGTTAAACATCTTTTTCATTTTTAAGATAACATCCATACCCACAACCCTTCCCCCTGTTGCACAATTATACATTTAAGCAAAAAAAAAAAAAATTCATAATTTTTACTACTCCTCTGAGATAACTGAGGGGTCCATCTTCTTTATCTGATCTAGAACAGGTTGCCAAGTAATATAAAACATATCGGTACAGCCTCTTATAATGTTGTTGCGAATAGGATTTTAAGGCAATCATGACGTCTGTTTTTCTGTTTCTTCAGGATATATACACTCGCGGGTTGAGGAGGAGTACCTTTGGGAATGCAAGCAGCTGGGCGCTCTGTCTCCTATTGTTCTGCTCAACACGCTGCTGTTTTTTGGAGCCAAGTTGCTCAACCTCAAATCGATTGAAGAGCATCGACGCCTTGCATTCTCCAATGTCTCCCACTGCTCAAAGACCACCAAAAATGGCATGGCCGCTTATCTTCGCTTCAGACTATCTAGCAAGGAAGAGGAAAAGGACAAAAAAGGTGAGGGCTGTGTTGAAGATACAATGACCACATGGTGTTTAAGTTTTTACAGAGCTTCTAGTCACAAGAGCGTGCATCTGTGCTCATAATATTTCTTGATTTGTGTTAATTGAACATTAAGCACCAGCTGGTAAAAGGAGGAGAGAGGAAGAGACGGTGGAAGAGGAGTTTTTGGAGATGCCTGAGAATGTGGAGAACCCTTTACGCTGTCCTGTCAGACTCTACGAGTTTTATCTCTCGAAATGGTGAGTGTTATTTTAAAGGGTTAGTTCACTCAGAAATGCAAGTTGTCATGAATCACTTACCATTATGTCATTCCAACCTTGTATTTATGTTTTCAATGAAAGTTAAATGTTAGGCAGAACACATTCAGTGAAAGTGGATGGTAATTTTTACTGCCAAAATTGTCCTTCATCTGTGAAACATTTTTTTGTTGAAAACTAAAGCGACTAAAATTGTTTTCGTTAAATATAAAACACATATTAGATTAAAAACTACTAAAATTACTAAAACTGAAATAAAAATAAAGCTAATAAAATTAAATAAACAAATAAAAATGACAGCTTATAACAAAATTTCTAAGGCCTCGTTTACACTAGTGCGTTTTTGTTTTAAAACGCATAACTTTTGCTATGGTTATGCCTATCGTTTACACTACTCCGGCGTTTTCGAGGTTGAAAACGGAGACTTTTGAAAATGCTGCAGACCCCGTTTTAGTTTGAAAACTCCAGGGTTGCGTTTCAGTGTAAACGGACCAAAACGGAGACTTTTGAAAACAATGGTGTGGCAGCCCATAGATATATATACGAAGATGTCTCATTAGCGACTGTTTCTATGGGCCGCTCTACGTAAGCCGTCCGCCATATTGCAGCGGTGAACTTGACGTCATTCATTATAGTAATCACTGAATATTCAAAAGATGCCACAATCCTGCACAGAACGGCTCAACGGCTCTCTGCGAACCTACAGTATGGTGAATGACGTCAAAAATACCGTTCCAAGATGGCGGCCATATCTACGTGCCTGGAGCGGTCGAATAGGGCGTCAATAGCTGTCTCATTTAGAAGGCTGCGTCCTCCGGAGGTCGAATCCTCTGTAGGTCGCATCCTCTGTAGGATGCATAACGTATACAAAGTGTCCTCAACCTAGAATTAAACAAGACGGTCTTCGTAGGACGGGAGGAAAAGGGAACAGGAAGTTTCACGTTGATTTGCTAATACATTTAGAGCATCGTTGCACTCTCACACTAGTTAAATGAAGGAAAATTATTTCTAAATTTGGAAAGTAATTTGAAACAAAAGCTTTTACTTGTTTTATTTTGCTCAATGTTTGAGGAGGAGGATATTAAGAACAAAGTTTATCCGTTTTTACTGGAGGAACTTTAAGTTAAGTTGAAAACACCACCGCGCTTGTGTGTACATCTGCCAGCGCCGGCATTTTTCAAATTAACAACGGTTGTTTACGGCGACGCAAAGAATTGTGGGTTATCTGTAGCAGCGAAGGATACACCTGATGCATCCTCTGAATTCCTGTGAAACAAGGTCACATTCGAAGGTCGCATTCGGAGTGTCCTACTTGCTTTTCTGAAATGAGACAGCCTCGATGACGTATGCACCCTTCGAATGAGATCTCCGGAGGACGCATCCTTCTAAATGAGACACATCTTATATATGTCTATGGTTTCTATGGGCCGCGATACGTAAGCCGTCCGCCATTTTGGAACGGTATGCGAACCATAGATGTGTATAGATCCCCATTTGACCCATGATTCGACCGCTCCAAGCACGTAGACGCGTCCGCAATCTACGTATTCATATCTATGCTTCGAAACCTTGAGCTCAAGTTGATTGTGCACGTCTAAAACAGCAAGTTATAGGCATGTATCACTGTTAAAGCTATTTCGGTTGTGTGTGTGATATCAGGTATAATCTAAAAGCTTAAATTACCCAAATTCATTCTCTAGAGTCTGTTTTGCAAACAGACATAGCCTTACCATGGAAAGTTGTTAGTCTTAGTTTGATCATTTGGTTACACTTTACTTGAAGGGGTGTGCATAAGACTGACATGACACCTTCATAATCATGACATGACACATGTCATGAATATAAAGGTTTTTTAAGCATGTTTATGACAACTGTCATTAAGTGTCATTCGCTCAGTTATGTAATTTTTAATGCAAAGATGACATTGTTTGAGATGTCTTTGTTATGGGCTAGGGTTAGGGGTAGGGTTAGGTTAGAGTTAGGTCAAATAATGTCATCTTTGCATTAAAAATGACATAACTGAGCAAATGACACTTAATGTCAGTTGTCATAAACATGCATAAAACCTCCTTCATATTCATGACGTGTCGTCATGATTATGAAGGTGTCATATCAGTCTTATGCACACCCCTTCAAGTAAAGTGTTACCGATCATTTTTCTGTTTTAATTTGCACTGCAGTATTTAGCAGTCAAATTCCTTCTCTAACCTTGACAAAAATACATAGTTGAAAAGATTTTAAGACTCAAGTGTTGCATCTTTGAATATTCATTGATTATTATGGTGAGTGACGTCAAAAACCGTTCCAAGATGGCGGCCGCATCTACGTGCCTGGAGCGGTCGAATAGGGCGTCTATATATGTCTGTGGTGGCTGCCCACATTTGCACTGCGTATCCTTGATGACCATGTAAACAATAACATCGTTCTCATTATTGTACCCGTAGATATGTATGGGTAGATTCCCCATTCGACCGCGCCAAGCACACAGACGCGTCCGCCATCTAAATAATAGGGAATCTACCTATACGTATCTATGGTTGTACCTGCATGAATGGTCGCGTGACATGGGTTTTCGGTTGTGTAGTGTAAATGGAGATCGTTTCTGAAACGCAGCGGAAACGCCAGTGTAAACGGGGGTCGTTTTCATCCTAAAACGCCGTTTTAAAACGAAAATGCACTAGTGTAAACGGGGCCTTAACTAAAATAACTAAAAAGCTAATTCAAAATATGAATTAATACTATAATTGTATATTAATAATATTAAAATAACACTAAAGCTTTTAAATTGCATATGCTGAATATGGTTTAGGTTGGACTTCATTATGTCTACAAAAAAATGTGAGAAATGAAGGCATTTAGTGCTAAATTAGCATACGTTTTAATCACATAATGTTGTATGGCTTCAGAAAAACTATAACGGCAAAAAATATGGGCTACTTTTATGACTATTTTTGAACAACACTTTTTACCCTACATTTTAGAGCTTCAAATTTTTAATTGTCTTCCATTTATTTATTTATTTGTTTGTTTTGCTTGGATTTTCTACCTTCCATCTCATTTTGTGTTTCACAGAGGAATGAAAATAACACTCATTTGAAATTTTGGAGTGAACTATTCATTTACTGTAGTTTATTACTCTCTTCCTTCTTATATCACGTTTTTGTGAATTTTTGAGACTGGATTTGAATTATGCAGATCCTTGAATGATGCAGCTTGAGTTTTGCACACAAAATGAGCTTCATTCAAATTGCTCTTGCTTGAAGGAGAAGTGCACTTCTACTGGTGCTTTTAGTAACAAGACTTTATAATGTTCCTTCTCTTGTATATCCACAGCTCAAACTCTGTGAAGCAGCGTCCAGATCTTTTCTACCTGCAGCCCGAGGCCTCCTGCCACCCCAGCAGCCCTGTGTGGTACTCAGCCCAGCCACTGGATAGCACCATGATGGAGAGCATGCTCACACGTATCCTAGCTATACGGGACATTCACCTGGACTCTAAGCATCAGCAAAAGTACCTGGACTCATCAGATGAAGAAAGCTCTTAATGAAAACCTACAAACTTTGAGACCTTGCTTTAAAAAAGAGCTCAAAAAACCCATCATGAGACATTTAATGATCATATTACTTTTATTCAGGCGGGAATGGAATACAAACAGAAATGAACGAAACTGAAATTGTGCACAAGCTCAACAGACATTCCTTAAGTCATTTATTCTATCATGAATGTTACAGAAAATGAAATTTGGAGGGAATTGTTTGGTTTTTAGTCACAGTAGATATTGTTTCTCAGTATTTAGTATTATTTAGTGAAAGCTTTTTAAGTTTAAACATTCATCATGTCATTGTTGGTAACCTTTGAAAA
>JAFVLL020022069.1:0-10107 GCA_021397915.2 Tor tambroides
GACTGTCTGTTTGAGTCTAAACTGTGATTCGATGTCTCTGTGCTATTAGGATCTATCTCTCAGAGCTGAGCTCGGTCTGTATGGATTCCATCAGTCCAGTCCAGAGGCTGGTATGGGAGAGGAAAGGAGATTTGAAAATACAGTGTCAGTGTGTTTTGGATTCTCTGTTGAGTCTCCAAGGTTCATTGAAACCAAAACATGTACAGCAAATGCTTAGACTACAGTCATAGTGTCAACAATGATAATGCACTCTCCCACACTCAAATATGCTTACTTGTATGCAAACCTGTATATATGCAAACCCTTGGCTTGTTTTTCTCCATGGAACCCAAATGGAGATGTTTTGAAGAATGTTCACACTGCTCTTTCTCAAATAATAAATGAAAATGTGATGGTAGCAGATACCAGGGGCAGTCAAGCTCATAAGAAATGATCAAAAAATGAATCATAAATCTGGTCCATGCACTATTTTTCAAGTCTTCTAAAATTAAACCGTAACTTTGTGTGAAGATCAAAATTTAAGTCGTTCGTTATTCACTGCAGGAATCCTAAAACCTGGAAACGACTTTCCGGTTGCATTGCCCCAAGGTCAATGGGTTTTTGATTAAATGCCTGGAATAAGGTCTGTGTTAAGGTATTTTCACATTTTTATCTACGACATAAAATTCAGAAATACCCCCTGTGATTTTTACCTTTTTCATGTTTTGAAAAAGGTGGTTGCTAATAAGTGGCTAAATGGGACTACAAAGGTTGTTGGGGATATTAAATGTTACCATGCGAAACAGGAACACTCATTTACTCACTAGTCCACTTTTACAGCCTCATTGTGTTCATACTCATGCTCTTGCTTACTTTTAGAACTCAAACCTCCCAACTTGTAGATTTTAAATAAAGACTAAAAGAAGTGTTGGAAGCTTAATGGTGGTGCTGTTGAAGGATAAGGTTTTTACTTCTGAGATTGTGTTTAGGTTTCAAATTCATCATTTATAAAGGTTATCTTGATGAATAAATGCTGTATAGATTAAAGAGCATAGATCTTTTTGTCAAGGGAACCAGAGTGAAGCTACTATATGTTCCAGCTTGGCCTACAAAAGTATGTCATCACTGCATAACTCTATAGATTTCATTTGCGTTTGTGCATACTTATACTTGCAGGAGAAGACAAAGCACACCAGGTTTGAAATCAGATGCCAAATGCTGGTTGTAACACGTAAGTAAGTTTGAACATGCAGACAAGCAAATGAGATTTGAATTCTACGGCAAAGGCCAGGATTTCTAGTGAATGATTCCATTATATGGAATAGAGCAGTGTGAACTTTTTCAAATAGATCTCCTTTGAAAATCAAACGGGTTTGGAACACCAGAATGTCTGAAGCTTCATTTCTGGGTAAATTTTTCTTTAAAGAACAAAACCCTCACTGTCCCTTGTGAGATTTGGGGGACCGAATACCATTTTAGATGCATCTTGCCCACTCCACGTATAAGAGAGTGGAGCTAACTGACATTTTAAAAATTTCAAGTCTTCCCCATTCCAAAAGTTAAAACAACGAACTCCTGAACCTTGAAGAGCTGCAGTGAATCTTAAAAAGACCAAGATTGATAAACTCTAAGACTGCAGAACCGGTTTATGGTGACCTGTAGAAGGAAACGGTAGTTTATGGTTAACTAGAAATATGTGCATTTGGCATGATGTCAGAAATGAAATCTGAATGGAAAAAAAGGTGTTTTTAGTTATAAGAATTCAAATATAGATATTTATGTAGACGTTTTTCTGAGCTCGTTTCCGGATTGGACGATAAGAATAGCGACTTGGCGAGCTGTAATAGATGCCTATTCACATAGCGGTGTGGATTTCAGCTTTTTTCGTTGTGGTCGCAAAAGTGAACTGGACTTCATAAATCAGCCCGTGAACTCTGTTAGTTTTGCTTTCAAAGCAGAGATCGACGGGTTTTCAGGAGGAGAGCCCTCACACTAACCGCGGGCTACACAAACATTCACCCCGCGCGCACCGACGGCGCGAGGCCCTAAACACTCGCGCCTGTATGAGAGCGCCGGGGCCACTCGCCGCTGAATCAAAAATAAGGTGGAAAAAAATATGTGTGTAATTAAGGCTTAAATGCATGTGAAGCCGACTATTTTTACACACGTACGCCACAAAAACAAACAAAAAAATAACTCGGAATAAAAAGGAAAAACAGACCACAGGTTGTCTCCAGCAGTCGCCGCAGTTTGGCCCTCATAAATCGCGCGAAGGTCAGGTAAACGAGCGCGGCGTTCGCCGGAGAGGTGACAGGTAAAGACGGGGTGAGCCCTACGAGCCCCTCCTCAGTTCCCACGTGGCTCTCCTGGATATTAACATGTGGGCATTCAGAGGAAAAGAGCTGATATAAATACTTTTAGGTGAGGGGGAGATTGGAGTCAAATAAATTCCACTCGGTACCACATCAACGTCGTAAAAAATATCTGAGGTTCGAAAAGGGGGTGTACGCCGTTAATCACGAGCGGTCGTGTTTAAGCATACGGGTAAACATTAAAAGAGTCACAGGTCATGCTCAATCTACAAGGGCCGTTTTAATGTTTTCTTTTCCAATCGCGCTTAAAACAGCGACGGCACTGTTTTAATTAAACGTTTCAGGTTTCCCTTCCCCTCCACTTTATTGACAGTCACCCCTTTTGCGTTCATTCATTCACATAAATTGAGCAAGAGCCCCGTGGGAGAAAGTTCAAATATGCGGTTATAAAATAACCTGACGACTACTGTGTCTTTAATTTGACGAAACCTGCCCCCATATACTTTGTTATGAAGACTGAAAGACCTGAAACCTTGAATGAACTTAAGGATTTTCACTTTTCAGTGAAAAAACAAAACAAAACAAAAAACTGTGGTCTCTCTGCCCACATGCATCAGCGTCCACGACCATTTTTCATTTATGAGACAGAATAAAAAAAGTGACTTGAACAAAGGGTCCACATTGACAAAGGTCTGGGAAGGTGACTTGAGGGTTGTAGGTTTGAACCCCACAGTGATTGAGTCATAAACTCAACATACTACTGACACTAAACCACTTGTTATTCCAGGTGGTCTATCTCGAAGTTCATTTTGGATGAAAGTCTCAACTATACAATGAATGATAAATCTGCATATTTTCTTGACCATATTTTCAGAATTATCTCAAGAACATTCCAAACCAAATCCCTGACATTTATTGATCTCCACTAGTGTTGACAGTATGACAATGTACCCCGATTTATTGGGAAAATACAAAGCACACTGTATGGTAAATTAAATAACAGCATTGGAAATATTGTAGTACTGTCTATGTTGAAAACTTAGGGTTGCAGGTTCAGACCTCACTCATCCATGAACTATCACCATTCTGCCACTGATAAAGACCCTTCACCACATGTTGACCCAGATGTTATGATTGAAGTCAGTTTGGATTAAATTTGAAAACAGACCTTCTTTACCATATTTTCTGAATTATCTCAAGAATGCCTACATTTACTGATGTCCACTACAATTTTTAGCCTAAGTGACAGTACCCTGAACTTGAGAAGGCAGCTTTACTATAAAATTAAATAGTAGGAGTAGTAATAGTACTCTACTGCATGAAGCATAGAGTGATGTACTAGCTTAAAGATCTGGGTTGGTAACCTAAGGGTTGCAGGTTCAAACCTGACTCTATGACTTTCTTTCCTCTGCGGAACACAAATGAAGAAGTTTTGAAAAACTTTTGTAACCAAACAGTTTTGGTAACAATTGACTTCCACTGAATAGACAAAAAAACACCAAGGCATTTCTCAAGATATCTTTTTATGTTCACCAGAAGAAGGAAAGCCACACTGGTTAGGAATGACATAGGGCAAGTAAAGAACCGTCACTTTTGGGTGAACTAACCACATTTCAGAAAGGTACACAAAGGTAATACTATTATGTAAACTTTAGATAGCTACTAATATGTCCTTTTAAAGCACTATTAAATATTATTCAGGGATAAATACAAAGATGTATTTTTTAGGTTTTGTACATTTGGGTACTGCTGTTGTAGGCTACTCTTTTTTTCTGAGAGTGTAATGTCCTTTTGGATTGAAATCTCAACTAAAAACTAAGAAATTAACACTTAGCCGACCTAATTGCTCTGATGAAACCGTTCCGCGTGTGTCTGGCTCACCTGCGTCATCATGCGGTCCGCACCTGTGTTCTCCTCATCCTTGAAGATGATGTCTGGGTTGTAGTTGGGCGTGAGCTCTTTAAAGCGCTCGGAGTTGCGGGTTATCTTCCCCTCATATCTCCCACTGGCTCCCAGCGTTTTCTCGGCAACGTTCGGACTGAACTGCTTATAGGCGAGAGGCGTGAGTTTCCTTGGAGTCCGTCTCTTGCCGTAACCTCTGCCCGGTCCACAGCTGTCGTACGCCGGCGAGAAAGCCAAGACGAAGCCGGTGAGGAGCGCCGCCGCTGTGGAGAGTCTCATGCCACCCGGTGCCAGCGGGCACTCCAAAAGATGGAGTGTCAAAGATGGTGAAGATGATGGTAAAGCGACCCTCCTCCCCCCAATCTCAGCTTCAGTCCCCGCGCAAGATCACCGGAGGGGGAGGAGGACCAGTCTATTAGGACACCTGGCGCTCACCATCCTTTTACGCACGGAAAGACACCCCGGCAAACGTAGGGTTCCTCAGGCGGCAAGGCTGGTGCCAGCTGGTCGGTCCTCCTCTCAGGTCTGTAAAACTCGCTTTCTCTCAGTCCAAGCGGAGACAGGGGGAATAAATAGAGAAGTTCCGTTTATCTTGGCAAGCGCGTTTAGAGTCGCCTGCAGGCGGGTCCTGGTTGCGCAGAGCCGCGGTCAGAGTGCGCGTCCCGCAGCGGTTTCTGGCTCCCGGCTCGGCTGTTTGACTACTGCGCTGTGGCGCGCGGCTCTCAGTTGAGATGGAAATGGAAGCGACCCGAGCTCAGATGCTACTGAAGCAGCCGCACCCTGCCAGTCCTGCCCTCTGTCTGTCTCTGCCCTCCTCTCCACCCCTCCGGGGAAACACGCTTTATCAGCCCTGCCGCTCTCCCCTTGTACCGCACTCGGCGGCTGCCAAGACGCGAGACAAACAGGAGGCGCATTACAGGTCTGGACTCTCGGACCCTGATGTGTCCAGTCCTTTGAACCTCAGCAGCAATGCTCTAGTGCCTGTCAACGGTACGTCAGCACACGTAGAATACTTAAACACACACACACACACACACACACACACACACAGCTATCACTTGGACACAATGAGCTTTTAATATGACTACTTACTTAAGCTTTTATTTTTCAAAGATCGATAAGTTTTTTTTGTTTTGAATATTTAAAATTAAATAAATTTCGCATTTTTAATGCTCTTTATTAACCCATTAAAATTGTATTAATTTATTTAATGAATAATGCAATTATTATATTAGATTTTCAGTTTATTTCGTATTTATTTCCAATTTTTATTCCAATTTTTTTCGTATAGCCTACTTATTTGGTTAAGGTGGACCATGCAATATAATTTGATATTTTTTAGTTAAGGAGGGACAGGTCATCAGCAAAAGTGTTACAGTGCAGCATATATATATATATATATTTATAAATTCTATAAACATAATGGATTTTTTTTTTAAATCTTTAAATTATAAGAATCTTTAAATTAATTTGTGCTATTTAAAAAACAGGATTTTAAAATAAAAATGTTTTATTATTACTGATACTCATTATTAAACCTCTAAACTTTTCATTAACGTTTGTTTTACTTTTGTATTACAGGTATTAAAATTTTTATTAATAATGGCATTATTATAGTAGTTGTTCAGCTTATTTAAAACTTTATAAACTTTTACTGGTGAAAGTCAATTGACTGTTTTGGTTGTATGGTGGAACACTTGACTAAAGTGGGACAGATCATCAGCAAAAGTGGGACAATGGTTTATAGTGTTTAGATAATACATTTGCTGCAATTGAAACTACAAAAATCTATAACAATTTTCTGCTATTTATAAATTAAATGGTCAAATTAATTATATCCCTACTGAAAAAAAATCAATCAATTTCAGCTTGAGGTGGTCAAGGTGTTTGGAACTTGGTAGATGGTTTGTTACTGGTGCAAAGTGGTCTTGAGGAAAGTCTACCAGGTCATTTGCGGCCACACAAGCTTGCAGTCTTGCTGATCCATCATCTAAATCAGCTTTGACCAGCTGCTGACCATAAATGACCAGCTTGGTGTAGCTAGAAGTCACGTAAAACCCATCACTACAATGTGGCTGTCAGGAAATAGCAAGGCTCTAGTACTGGATGACATGTTTCATTATATGTTAGTTTATAAAAGAGCAGTGATTTATGATCAAAATCCATCAGAAGAATTTTAAAAAGTCCCACTTTTCTGAATGACAAAGGTCATTGTGACAATTATAAACTGACTGTTAACTGCTTATTTACTTCATGTTATTTAAAGGACAATCAACCTTTAAACTTACTTGTCCCACCTCACACGATGTCCCACTATTTCTGAATCATTTTTTTTTTTTCATCAGTAAAAATTGGATTCAGTAATAGTGTTCAACAATGTGTTCCAGATTGAGAAGTGCAGTGATTGGTGGCCAGTTTTAGTTTCACTGACAAACACTGGAGACAAGTCATGAAGTGCTGTCCCTCCCAGGAACTCTAATGTCTTTAAAATAACACTAATGGCTTCTCCACTGAAGACGAATCACCAGTTAAATGCCAGAACTATTACCAAATGATACTGGTAGGAAAATTATGACAGTTCTGTGTCTCCTTCAGTGGCGCAGACATTTTTTCTGGTCCGCTGTGACCGCACTGTTGACAGCCTGAAGATGTTACTGGTATTGCTGAATACATTTTAATTAGAGACTGTTTTGGCCAGGGATCAGAAAATAATCTGTGGACAGCAAAAATACTACAGTAAAAGGGATTACCCAGATCCTTCTATCAGTCTACAACTAGATTTAAAGCATCGTGCATTTCATATTTAATTCAGTAGGTTCTAGAGTAGTTTCACAGAGTCAGACTGTTGATTACTGGCATGCCGTCTGGTCCTGAATTAGACGAGGAGGCATCTGGCTAACAGGTAAAACAATTAACCACAATTCACTTTTTATGTTATGTTTACAGATGGATAAATCAACAATACTAGGATAATAGAACGATGTGAAATAACATGGTAGCATATTCTAACAAAGGCAAAGCCAAAACCAAAGAAATTAATATGTGTGTTGGGTTTGTGGTCAGAATTTCCGTTCATTCAAAAGTCTGATGCTTTTACGGAACATGAACCGGAATATGAAGCGGAACATACATTTGTGCTCAAGCATATCACATTTACTTGCTAGTGAGGGCCTCACTCTGGATATCTACTGCCACAAACCTTACAAACTTTGTCAAAATCAGTGACCTTCTTGTCTTGCCTTCTTTCTTAGAAGCACTAGTTGTAGCAGTCCGTACCCTGTAAAACATATTGTTATCCTCCTAAAAGACTAATAAAAATCTGTGCATCTTGACTTCTAAAAAAGTACACGCTCAGATTTGAATTTGCAACTCATCTTATGCATACTCTGAGCATCTGTACTTTTTTCACATGCTGCCGGTTGGGGTGCATGAACCCTACTAATGAGAACATGTATTAAGAAATGCAAGATTTTATTCATTACTTTTAAAACATTAAGATGGGCATACAGACTAAAATACAACAATAAAATGTCCATAATCACTTAAAAATTAAACCTAAAAAGAATAAAAATGTTTATAAAGCATTCAGAAAATAAAAGGGTCCACATGTGCACTATTCTGATTCAGAAGCATGAACTGTCACCGAAAAAGCCCCACTGCTTTCTTCTTCTTCGGCCGTGAGGTGGAACGTTCCTCAGAACCACCAGCAGCAGCAGCAGCTGATGGTAACGGGACAGCCTGAAAGAATCATTCAGAATTGGTTGTAGTTCCCTTAAAGGAATAATCTGGGTCCAAAACCACTGGTAATTTAAACTTTAATCTTTAGCATTTCTATTAACTGCCACAGAAAATGATTTTGACTCATAGCTCAATTTATATCTGCAAGTCCAAAGGCAAGCATACAAAGGTTGCCCCAAGACTTCCATTGAAGGTGCATTTTTGTACACGTTTTGTTTGAGCGTAATTTATATTCAACCCAGAATATTACTTTAATCATATCAAGGTGAGTAACATTTTGTAGCCTTTTTAGATGCATGTTTAAATTGTCTTTTTGTTGAACTTCCAAAAACAAACATAGAGGTCAAACTCTACCAGCCTAAAGGCCCGTTCACATCAAGGACGATATCTATAAAGATAACGATAAAAATATAGTCTTAAAAATCGTTCTCAATATTAAAGAACAGCAGAGTCCACACCGCAACTATAACGATAAAGGCACAGAGAAACGATATTGTTGGAATCACTTGGAATCAGAACGATTTTTTCCAGCTGATGAACGATACAAACACTGACATCCAATCAGAATCCATCCTACTATAAGGAGCTGGAGAATTTAAAGTGGCAGACGTGAGTGCACTTAGAATAAACAGATGATATCGTTTGCTGGTGTGGACGCTAATATCGTTATCTTTATAGTTATCGTCCTTGGTGTGAACCAAGGCCTTAAGGCTCAGCAATGATGGGTTCATGGTAGGATTTGAAAAATTCAGTTGAAAAGATCAGCTAAAACATTGGGTTCATGGCACGACAGTCCTCTGAAAGAATGAATCAAATATTTGTTAAATTAAAAGAAAAACTAAAGAGCAAACCTGTTTACTGTCTGCCACCTGAGGTCTTCCTGATGATGCTTTGACATTATTCTGTTCTTGAGAGGCCAGTGAAGAACCCACATCTGCACAGCACAGCAGACAAGACAAACAATGCTCAAAAATCACAAATGTCATCATTTATTCACACTCAAATTGACAAAAAGGCACCATAAAAGTGTTCCATACAAATTCCGAAGCTATACAATAGCTTTGTGTGCATTGTCATAATTTAAGCAGAATTTAACCACCAAAAATCTGACATTTCTATACATGTGTTCACATGTGGTGCCTTTATATGCATTTGATGCCCATAAACTTTGGTTATGACACACAGCAACAGCCAATGATGTTTGATACGACCAATGTCAAACCTGGCCGTACATGTATACAGGTGCCATACAGTGTAACAACACCCCTTCCCTCTCTCATTCTATGGAAAAGGACAGCGAGGACATTCTGTGAAAAAACATTTCCTTTTGCGTTCCCCAGACATACAGGTTTGGAATGATTCCTTTAACTCATGTACTAAGCTCAATGTCAGTGAGGCAGTGACCTGTGGGGACATCAGTGATGTGTTGGTGATGTTCAGAGACGTGGTTGTCTTCTGCCACAGGGCTGCTGTCAGGAGAGTGTTTGCGTTTCTGACCCGTTTTCCCCGAGCTCACGGCCATGTACAGTGCCTGCAACTCTGAGTCAAAACCCAAACTGTCCAGCGTCACACCCATCTGTGGAACAATCTAGTAGACAGAAAAGAGAAAATGACCACACCATAAAGAAAGAAGAGACATTTAATTACTTATTAGTCTCCATAGAGGAACTGTCTTGGACTATTACTTTTCTGAGTACTATTCATTTCTTCAGCAGGAAAATGTTTTAAATGGAAAAATTGCTTTTGTAATATTACAGTTTTGGGTATACATGTATGGGTAATGGGTATGTGATGGCAAATATGAATTTTCAGCATCATTACTCCAGTTTTTAGTGTAACGGGATCCTTCAGAGATCATTCTAATATGCCAATTTGCTGCTCAGTTATTGATAATTGTTATTTTTATTATCAGTGCAGAAATCAGTTTTTGCTGCTTAATATTTTTGTGGAAACTGAAATGAACAGCATTTATTTGGAACAGAAATCATTTCTATCATTGTAAAAGTCTTTACTATCACTTTTGATAAATTTAATGCTTCCTTGCTGAGTATTATCCTTACATCTTTGCAAATTTATTAAAAATAAAAATCTTAAATGATTCCATTGCATAAGTATTCAAACCCTTATCTGGGACAGTTGAAATTTAGCTCAGGAGCATTCATATTGCTTGTAGATG
>JAFVLL020022069.1:10207-70455 GCA_021397915.2 Tor tambroides
TCATCCTTGAAGATGATGTCTGGGTTGTAGTTGGGCGTGAGCTCTTTAAAGCGCTCGGAGTTGCGGGTTATCTTCCCCTCATATCTCCCACTGGCTCCCAGCGTTTTCTCGGCAACGTTTGGACTGAACTGCTTATAGGCGACAGGCGTGAGTTTCCTTGGAGTCCGTCTCTTGCCGTAACCTCTGCCCGGTCCACAACTGTCGTACGCCGGCGAGAAAGCCAAGATGAAGCCGGTGAGGAGCGCCGCCGCTGTGGAGAGTCTCATGCCAACCGTTGCCAGCGGGCACTCCAAAAGATGGAGTGTCAAAGATGGTGAAGATGATGGTAAAGCGACCCTCCTCCCCCCAATCTCAGCTTCAGTCCCCGCGCAAGATCACCGGAGGGGGAGGAGGACCAGTCTATTAGGACACCTGGCACTCACCATCCTTTTACGCACGGAAAGACACCCCGGCAAACGTAGGGTTCCTCAGGCGGTGAGGCTGGTGCCAGCTCGTCGGTCCTCCTCTCAGGTCTGTAAAACTTGCTTTCTCTCAGTCCAAGCGGAGACAGGGGGAATAAATAGAGAAGTTCCGTTTATCTTGGCACACGCGTTTAGAGTGTCCTGCAGGCGGGTCCTGGTTGCGCAGAGCCGCGGTCAGAGTGTGCGTCCCCGCAGCGGTTTCTGGCTCCCGGCTCGGCTGTTTGACTACTGCGCTGTGGCACGCGGCTCTCAGTTGAGATGGAAATGGAAGTGACCCGAGCTCAGATGCTACTGAAGCAGCCGCACCCTGCCAGTCCTGCCCTCTGTCTGTCTCTGCCCTCCTCTCCACCCCTCCGGGCAGACGCGCTTTATCAGCCCTGCCGCTCTCCCCCTGCACCGCAACCGGCGGCTGCCAAGACGCGAGACAAACAGGAGGCGCATTACAGGTCTCTGGACTCTCGGACCCTGATGTGTCCAGTCCTTTGAACCTCAGCAGCAACGCTCTAGTACGTCAGCACACGTAGAGTACTTAGACAAATACACACACACGATATACACAATACACAATACTCTCCATCACTTGTAGACATTGAGTCTTTAAAATGTATAATATAGTATGTATAAATAGCATAATATAGCCTATACTATATTATACATACATATTATAATATGTATAATTACAAGACAAATGACGTTTCTATTAAACTTCAAAGTTGTTATTGTTCAAATATTTTTTTGAATATTTAAAATTAAATACGCTTACACTAATTTTTATTGATGCTCATTATCAATCAAATCAAATAATGCAATTATATAATAATTTTATACAATAATTCTAGTTATTGAGTTTATTTCCAAATTTAAATTTTTCCACTTTTACTTTTGAAAGTCAGCTGACAATGTTATATTTTTATTTATTTATTTTTAAACTCATTTATCTTTTATTTGTAAACTGACTTAAGGTGGACTTAATGTTGTGCTATTATTAAAAATAGACTTGTCAAAAAAACAAACAAACGTAGTATTATTATTATTATTGATGCTTTATTAAACCACTAAACTTTTTGATAACATTTGTTTTAACTTCTGTATTAATAATGTCATTATTATATTACTTATTCTACTTATTTGAAAGTTTTATTTTTCCACTTTTACTTTTGAAAGTCAGCTCACTTGTAATGTTTTTTTGTTGTACTTATTTTTTTACACATTTATTTTTGTTTTGTAAACTGGTTTGGTGAAGGTGGACTGTGAAAGAGTAGGTTTTTGGTAGATTTGTGATGGAACACTTTATTTTTAGTTGAAGGAGGACAGATCATCAGCAGTAGTGGAACAGTGGTTTATAGTATTTAGAAAAAATATATTTGCTGCAGTTGAAATACTACAGGAATCTTTAACAATTTTCTGCTATTTATAGAATAAATTTTTGTCAAATTAATTATGATGTCCCTGCTGGGTAAATATATATTAATAATATATTATAATATAAGCTTGAGGTGGTGAAGGTGTTTGTAACTTGGTAGAGGGTTTGTTACTGGTGCAAAGCGGTCCTGAAGAAGGTCTACCAGGTCATTTGTGGCCACACGAGCTTGTAGTCTAGCTGATCCATCATCTAAATCAGCTTTGACCAGCTGCTGACCATAAATGACCAGCTTGGTGTAGCTAGAAGTCACGTAAAACCAATCACTACAATGTGGCTGTCAGGAAATAGCAAGGCTCTAGAACTGGATGACATGTTTCATTATATGCTAGCTTATAAAAGAGCAGTGATTTATGATCAAAATCCATCAGAACAACTTTAAAAAGTCCCACTTTTCTGAATGACAAAGATCATTGTGACAATTATCAACTGTTTATTCACTTCATGTTATTTAAAAGACCATCAACCTTTAAACTTTTTTGTCCTGCCTCACATGATGTCCCACTATTTCTGAATCCTTTTTTTTCTTCAGACTGTTCCAGATTGAGAAGTGCAGTGATTGGTGGTCAGGTTTAGTTTCACTGACGGACACTGGAGACAAGACATGAAGTGCCGTCCCTCCCAGGAACTCTAATGTCTTTAAAATAACACTAATGGCTTCTCCACTGAAGACGAATCACCAGTTAAATGCCAGAACTATTACCAAATGATACTGGTAGGAAAATTATGACAGTTGTGTGTCTCCTTCAGTGGCGCAGACATTTTTTCTGGTCCGCAGTGACCGCACTGCTGACAGCTTGAAGATGTTACTGGTATTGCTGAATACATTTTAATTAGAGAGTGTTTTGGCCAGGCATCAGAAAATAATCTGTGGACAGTAAAAATACTACAGTAAAAAGGGATTACGCAGAGCCTTCTATCAGTCTGCAACTAGATTTAAAGCACCGTGCATTTCATATTTAATTCAGTAGGTTTTAGAGTAGTTTCACAGAGTCAGACTGTTGACTATTGGCTTGCAGTCTGGTCTACTTTACGGCTTATTCCAGCCTGAATTAGATAAGAAGCAAGCATCTGGCTTATAGGTCAAAGTAAAGCTTTTATGTTATGTTTAGAGATGGATAAATCAACAATACTAGGATAATAGAACGACGTGAAACAAAGTGGTAGCTTATTCTAACAAAGGCAAAGCCAAAACCAAAGAAATTAGTGGAATATCTGTGTTGGGTTTGTGGTCAGAATTTCCGTCTATTCAAATGTCCTGATGATTTTACGGAACATGAACCGGAATATGAAGCGGAACATACGTTCGTGCTCAAGCATATCACATTTACTTGCTAGCAAGAGCCTCAAACTAAACTCTGAATATCTAATGCCACAAACCTTACAAAACTTCTTGTCTTGTCTTCTTTCTTAGAAGCACTAGTTGTAGCAGTCCGTACCCTGTAAAACATACTGTTATCCTTCCAACAGACTAATAAAAACCTGTGCATCTTGACTTCTAAAAATTGCGTAAAAGTAGATGCTCAGATTTGTAAATATGATTTGTATTTACATCTGTACTGTTTTCACATGCTGCCAGTTGGGGTGCATCAACCCTACCAATGAGAACATGTAATAATATTAGAAATGCAATATTTTATTCATTACTTTTAAAACATTAAGATGGGCATACAGACTAAAAAACAATAATAAAATGTCCATAATCACTTAAAATCCAGCCTAAAAAGAATAAAAATGTTTGTAAAGCATTCAGAAAAAAAAGGGTCCATATGTGCACTATTCTGATTCAGAAGCATGAACTGTCACCGAAAAAGCCCCACTGCTTTCTTCTTCTTCGGCCGTGAGGTGGAACGTTCCTCAGAACCAGCAGCAGCAGTTGATGGTAACGGGACAGTCTGAAAGAATCATTCAGAATTAGTTTTAGTTCCCCTAAAGAAATAATCTGGGTTTAAAACCATCGATAATTTAAGATTGAGTCTTAAGCATTTCTGTTAATTGCCACAGAAAATGATTTTGACTCATAGCTCGATTTGCATCTGCAAGTCTAAGGGCAAGCATACAATGGCTGCCCCATAGACTTCCATTGTAGGTGCATTTTTGTACCATTTTTGTATGTTTTGTTTGAACTTCATTTATATTCAACCCAGAATATTACTTTAATCATATCAAGGTGAGTAACATTTTGTAGCCTGTTTAGGTGCATGTTTAAATTGTTCTTTTATTGAACCTCCAAAAACAAACATAGAGGTCAAACTCTACCAGCCTAAGGCTCAGCATGTTAACGAAGGATTTCAAAAGATAAGTTGAAAACATCAGCTCTTTGAAAGAATGAAACATGGCTTCATTTGGTTAAATGAAATGAAAAATAAAGAGCAAACCTGTTTACTGTTTGCCACCTGAGGTCTTCCTGATGATGCTTTGACATCATTTTCTTCTTGAGAAGCCAGTGAAGAACCCACATCTGCACAGCACAGCAGACAAGACAAACACGGCTCAAAAATGACAAATGGCATCATTTATTCACGCTAATGTTGTTCCAAACCCATATAACTTTAATGCATCAGTGGAACACAAAAGGAGACAAAACAGCTCCAAAATAACAAAAAGGCACCATAAAAGTATTCCATACAAATTCCAAAGCCATACAATAGCTTTGTGTGCATGGCCATAATTTAAGCATAATCACCAAAAATCAGAAATTGACAGAAAGCTGTCAAATTTCTTAACGTCTACGCATGCGTTCACATGTGGTGCCTTTATATGCCTTGTGAAATTTGATGTCCATAATGTTTGGTTATGACACACAGCAACAGCCAATGATGTTTGATACCACCAATGTCAAACCTGGCCGTACATGTATACAGGTGCCATTTTATAGCATAACAACACTCGCTCCCTGGACATTCTGCAAAACATTTCCTTTTGTGTTCCACAGACATACAGGTTTGGAATGATTCCTTTAACTCATGTATAAGCTCAATGTCAGTGAGGCAGTAACCTGTGGGGACATCAGTGATGCGTTGGTGATGTTCAGGGACGTGGTTGTCTTCTGCCGCAGGGCTGCTGTCAGAAGAACGTTTACGTTTCTGACCCGTTTTCCCCGAGCTCACGGCCATGTACAGTGCCTGCAACTCTGAGTCAAAACCCAAACTGTCCAGCGTCACACCCATCTGTGGAACAATCTAGTAGACAGAAAAGAGAAAATGACCACACCATAAAGAGGAGACATTTAATTACTTATTAGTCTCCACAGCGGAACTGTCTTGGACTATTACTTTTCTGAGTACTATTCATTTCTTCAGAAGGAAAATCTTTGAAATGGAAATATACTTTTGTAATATATTTTTGCCCATATACGTATGGGTATGTGATGGCAAAGCCGAATTTTCAGCAGCCATTACTCCAGTTTTCAGTGCCACATGATCCTTCAGAAATAATTCTAATATGCTGATTTGCTGCTTAGTTATTGATAATTGTTATTTTTATTATCAGGCAGAAATATGCTTAATATTTTTGTGGAAATCGTGTAAATTCAATGAACAGCATTTATTTAGAATAGAAATCTTATATATATTCATTTTACTTACCCCAAACCTTTGGTAGTGTGTCACAGTTTCCACAAAAATATTAAGCAATACAGCTGTTTTTACACTGATAATAATAAAATGTTTTTGAGCACCAAATCAGCACATTAGAATGATTTCCAAAAGATCACTCTCTCTCACAAACACACACACACGCATATAAATATAAACTTGGCATATATTTAATACAGGGAATTTAATTTACAAAATGCATATATTTGCTATGTTTGTTTGGTATATTTTTATTTAACATTTTTATTTTTTAAAAGTAATTCATAGTAATCATTTATATATATATATATATATATATATATATATGTACAAAATAAGATGAAGATTCAAGTCAAATCAGTTCCATAAAAGAAGCTGCTTTACTTTAAAAAAGAGGGTGGCACCATCACATGACCAGTCAAACACAAATCACTTTATCTCCATAAAGCCCCTATTATCTGACACTTTAGGATGCAGAATAAATTAACCATAGTTATGACTGAGAACAGGGTGTTTCTACAGTTCTACAATTTGCATTGCATGATGCTGCATCTACATTGATATATGCCAGTATAAAGTCCACTGCTGTTAAAAAAAAAAAACAAAAAAAAAACTTAAAAGTATGCATTATGACAATTTAGAATTTGGGAGTGAAATGTTCTTAATTGTAATGAAAAAATGCAACAACAAAGAAGTCTTAATGGTAAAGGTTGGGTGACAGCAAGTTCAACAGGGTAATGGTAAAGATGACTGCATTCACACATTTCCCAAACACATTCTCTTTCACAACAGAGAGGACAAATTCTCAAAATTAGCTTGCCAAATATTGACCTGGTGAGATTGGTGACCACTGGATGAATGAAGGGCCCCTAAATATACGTGTAGACGTTTGGGGTTTACATTGATTTATTTTTATTATTTGTTTGTTGAAATATCATAAAAATAAATGAATGCTTTGAGTTCCTCTTTGGGGACAGAGAGGGCAATGTGAGGAGAGAAGCCACAGTTCATGAGTGTGCACTTCCTGTCTAACCTCAAATCATTTCTCCACTCCCGATCCTTTAGTTTTTTCATCTTCTTGTCATATCAATTGAGCAATTAAGTTGTTCTCCTGAAAATGTGTGAAATTGAAAACTGAAATTGATTATATGTGAGCTGTACAATCACACCGGTACCAGGTCAGATGATCCACACAAGCACAGATACCATCCATCATCATCGGTGTGCGTCAGAGAGGGAAGTGTCAGGAAAAGCGGTTCATGTGTTAGTGCATCATGTTGATACACCTATTCATAGTGGGTAAACAGCATTGGCTGGTTTTTAGTGGTTTGTGGAAGAACTCTAAACCAATGGACTCTAATGGAAGATTCCAGAGAGTGTCCTGATTCTTGTTCTGTGTTCAGCACTTTGTTGGTGAAGGGCAAGCATATACTTTTGAGTGTGCAGTAAGACACTGAGACATACTACCAAAATTGTGACTAATTCATTAACTTTGAAACTCAAACCCCCGGTTTCACAGACAAGGCTTAAGCCTAGTCCTAGACTAAAATGTAAGTCTGAGCTGTTTCAGCTGAAAGAAACTTGCACTGACTGATATTAAAATAATTCAGTGCCTTTGTTGTGTCTCAAGATGCACACCAGTAATGTTTTTTTCTAAGCACGTTTATAAAAAATTACGTAAATGTCCTAATTGAACTATGGTCTAATCCTGGCTTAGGCTAAGCCTCGTCTGTGAAACCGGGCCAAAATTACTTAATTCATACATTTAATACATTTCTATTACTATGCAGTATCTATTACTATTATTACAATCTCAAAAAGATTTTTTTATGCGTCACGTACACAATTATACAGAATATAACCAGCAGTGAAATGTAATGAACTTCTTTTTAAACTAAATTTTTAAATTTTCATTACATGAAAATGTAATGAACTTCTTTTAAAACTTTTTTTAATATATATATTATTACTACAAAGCTAGTGCCCAAAGACAAATCAGTGCCACAAATTCATTACAATTATCTATATTGTGAAATAATATTACAATTTAAAATAACTGTTTTCGATTTGAATATATTTGAGATTATTCTTTTTTTTTTTTTTAAACACTTTATTCCTGGGATGGTGAAACTGATCTTACTGACCCCAAACATTTGGTCATAAAGAACAGACGTAATTTTCTGCAAAGTTGCTATCTATACAGATCTTTTTTTATTGTTATTATTATTATTTTTTATTTAGTGGTGAAATAGGACACAGACCTATCTTTAACAGGTTTCATATGATTCAGATTTAGATTCTTATTGCAAATAAAAGTTAGCATCAAAAAAAAAAAAAAAAGCCCCAAAACCACTAACATGAATAAGCTTTGCATGTTTTCCTTTATTACCTGATTTGAAACCAAGTAAACAAACACACACACACTGCAACAGTCTCACAAACACAATCTATAGGGAAACAAATAAAGGCAGGTGAAGTCTTAAATGGGCGTCATGGATTAAACCCCAAGAAGAGCTTCATTTTACAGTCCTCTATAAATCTGTCCTCACTCTCATTCAGGCAAACCCCCCTCCTAAAAATATCTATTACCTCTTCCTCTCAGTTCAGCCTGTGTCTCACACTCCCTAGATTTCTTATTAGTGGTGCGTACTAAGACAAACATCACATTATTATCATACTTAGGGTTAGGGATTTAAACAAACCTTAGAACAAATTATGTGGCCTGTTGAGGAGAGCAGTGTTTATTTTTCTACTTGACTGGACAATTTTTGCAGCAATAAAACAGGTTAAACCTCCCATAGATGTACAATGAAGGAGGGACTGAACCATCTTTTTGTCTTGGGCAAAACTTCAAAACACCACTATTGCATAAAATGTAGTTGTTATCTCATTTTGCTATTTATTTTTACATTTTGTACAATGTTTCCATTCCAACATTTACGAGAGGAACTCGTGTTTGACGGGATGTTACTCTTGTTCTGGCTGGCAGGGCAGCTCTTCTCAGGGGTTCAAAGTAGGCAGAGTAAACCGCAGCCCAGCTACAGCTAACTAATTACAGATCAGAGCTCACCCTGTGGAAAACTGGACCAGAGCTACGGAGGGAGAGAGAGAGAAGGAATAACAGAAAGAGAGACATCTGACCTCGAGAAGCAGTCCTGAATGGGTTTCATGGTTATCAGATTGGGGTGATTATAAAGGCCAGGAGCCAAGAGCTTCAGTTACAGGAAGACGTCTTGAGCTTTAGCTGGAATTAAGGCATGGACACCTGACAGATCCTGGTGTCTAACAATAAAACACACACTCACACAGGGGTGTAGCCGTTACACGTTTCCCCCTGAACTGTACTTACAAAGCTGAATTTTCAGCATCATTACTCCAGTCTTCAGTGTCACATGATCCTTCAGAAATCACTCTAATATGCTGATTTTCTGCTCAAGAAACATTTCTTATTATTATCAATGTTGAAATCAGTGGTGCTGCTTAATATTTTTGTGGAAACCGTGATACCTTTTTTTTTCCAGGATTCTTTGATTAATAGAGAGTCCAAACAAACACCATTTATTTGAAATATTTGGTAGAAATGTCTTTACTGTCACTTTTGACTCATTTAATCCATCTTTCCTTAATAAAAATAATCATTTTTTTTAATCTTACTGACACCAAACCTTTGAATGGTAGTGTAAATAGATATAAATACAGTAGATAATAAACCCCTCCCATATTTGGATACTTATTAACAGTATGATTTCATTTTAAGATCATAAAAAGTAATCTAAGAAAACATGCATATTATGACATTAGAGTAAGAAGTATCTTGAGAAGACAATGAAAAATTATTTCTGTTTGGGGCAACAGAACACTTTTTTTGTCACAGAAAGCTTAAATTCCTCATTCTTGTGTTATTTATCCTGCAGTTTCACTCAGGATGGGTGATGTTGCTTATGTGGCAAGAAGGAAAATCCAGGAGAAGAGAGTATGAAGTTACACAAATAAATCAACCCATAACTGTAAAAAAAATCTCTTATTTAAAAATTATTTTGGAAATAACACAAACATTGTTTTATAAAGTAAGTTTTACAAGAAAATAACTATTTTACTTGATAGAAGATAAAAGCAAACAATCAAAAAGTTGAAAAAATATCATCATTTTAGTTTGAAAGGATGACCTGAGGCATATCTAGAGAGTAGAGGTCAGCTCTTTTGACTCAGGCCAGTTGCAACAACTTTTTCGCAAGGATGCATTAAATTTATCAAAAGTGACAGTAAATACATTTCTAATTTGACATTAGATTTTCATTTCAAATAAATGCTGTTCTTTTGAACTTTCTATTTATCAAAAAAAAAATCCTGAAAAAAATATCAGTTTTAACAAAAATATTAAGTAGCGGAACTGTTTTCAATGATAATAAAACTAAATGTTTCAAATCAGCATACTAGAATGATTTCTGAAGGATCATGTGACACTGGAGACTGGAGTAATGATGCTAAAAATTCAGCTTTGCCATCAAAGGAATAAATTACATTTTAAAATATATATTAATATAGAAGACAGTTATTTTAAACTGTAGTAATATTTCACAGTATTTTGATCAAATGAATGCAGCATTGGTGAGCATAAGAAACTCTTGAACTAAATTTTCCCATTCTTTATAGTAATAACTTGGACTAAAAGCATCTGAGGAAGGACATCTATATGTATATATGTGACCCTGGACCACAAAACCAGTCTTAAGTCGCTGGGGTATATTTGTAGCAATAGCCAAAAATACACTGTATGGGTCAAAATTATAGAAATTTTTTTTATGCCAAAAATCATTAGGATATTAAGTAAAGATAATGTTCCATGAAGATATTTAGTAAATTTCTTACCATAAATGTATCAAAACTTAATTTTTGATTAGTAATATGCATTGCTAAGAACTTCATTTGGACAAATTTAAAGGCGATTTTCTCAATATTTTGATTTTTTTGCACCCTCAGATTCCAGATTTTCAAATAGTTGTATCTCCGCCAAATATTGTTCTATCCTAACAAACCATACATCAATGGAAAGCTTATTTATTCAGCTTTCAGATGATGTATAAATCTCAATTTTGAAAAATTGACACTTAAGACTGGTTTTGTGGTCCAGGGTCACATATGTCTCAGATAGAGGATGGTTTGGGGTGTTTTTGCTGGTCTTTCGGTGTGGCAGTGGGAAGGGTCACGCCGTCAGTGCCAAACCCAAACTGGTTTCTCAACTCACCCGGTCAAATTTTCTCTTTTTATGCCTCAACCCTAAAAAAACCCCAACAGTTTGCGTCACTGAAACACATTCACACATAAATACATTCAACCCCAAAAGACCTGCAAAGAGGACGGCATGCACACTAATACGGACCCTAAAACAAGTCTTTGTGTTAATCAAGCTAAGTACACACACCCACTCAAAACACAAAGTAAACGTTCACACTCTCCTCTCCCCTCAAAAAAACCTGAGCATGCATCACAAGTGGGGTAGACATTCTCAGTCTTTCAAACTCAACTTTACGAACTCATGGGAACATGTCTTCCCTTAAGTTTCGACCGGTTAAAAGACAACACTTCAAACAGGCCTATCCATCTATCCGTCAAACACACACTCTCATCCAGGCTTCTGCCGATCAGGAATCTCAAGAACGGCCTCCATTTTTCCAGAGACTTGCTATGTTTGTTTGGCATTTCAGTGAGACATTTTTTCCAAACACACCTTCATTTTAATTCTGACTTGGGTCTTAAATGATTCTTCAGTGTGGAGTGGAATTTCCCATTGTATTGCGAGACAGCGGCAGTCAAATGACTTTGATATGTCCAAAAAAATCAAATAACGTGCAAGCTCACATTTCAATAGTATTGTTAAAAATCTGGAGGCTTTTCCAAACCATGGACTAGAAGGTGGCAAATGTGCTCCTTTTTTAAAAAGCTTATTCATTCATTTCCGCTAAATAAATAAAAGGTAAATAAATAAATCATTTAATTAATTAATTTCTCTGAGACAGAGAAAGCAAATATGACTCTGAATATCAAATGAAGTGATTCAATTCAGTTGGTGAGTTCTGCAGTTTATCAGCATTTTCAACTTGTATATATTGTAAATATATACCTGCTATTATCTGTTGATTGTTTTTGTGACAGATAAACACTGGTCTGATATAGCTGGAGAATTTTTTTTAGTCTCTTATGCAAACCAAGGCTGGATTTATTTGATCAACAATACAGTAAATATTCATACTGTGAAATATAATTACATTTTAAAACAACAGTTTTCTATTTGAATATACTTTAAAATGTAATTTATTTGTGATGCAAAACTGAATTTTCAGCAGCCATTAATCCAGTCTTCCGTGTCACATTATCATTCAGTAATTAAGAAACATTTCTTACTCTTATCCATGTTGAAAACAGTTGTGCTGATTAATATTTTTGTGGAACCGTGATATATCTGCTAAGGGGTAATGTAACAAAATTTTTATATTTTCTTGGAAAATTAAGCAACTTTATTTTATCAAACTCACATAATTGCCTTAATCTTTAAAAAAAAAACTGAGAAGACAGTATTCAAACTACATTTTATAAAAATCCCCAGTCAAGTTCCCTAAATCTATGCTTCTATTATACATAATATATAATATTACCTGAGCATATGAGAGTCAAACTGGACGACTGGGAGTCATCTCAAGATCACTCATTTAACAGCTCATCTACTGCCACAATTATGGAAAAAAACTAAATAATTTAAGACATCCAGTAGTGTGGGTTTTCCAGGTTATGCGTGTATTGTGCATGTTATTTTTTTTGACAGACATTGATTATTTATTTCTTAGCTGGAAAGCATTCACTGAAGTGACTAATGCACAAGAGTGTTATGTCAATGTTTTTAGTTCTAATATTCCAACTGACAGCCAGCCTACGTTTTTGACGGATGTGATAACGTATGTAAGGGGTGAAAAGTTTGATTTTTGAGTAATTATTAAATGTCCTGGAGACATTCAAAATGATTTCTTGAGTAGTTCATTATACTTATTTTAAGTTTTGTGGCCTAAATACATGTTAGTTAAAGACTGACATGTTAAGACATGTTAAAGACTGACATTACTGGCTTGTCAAAAAGGTTACATTCAGCTTTCACAAATTCGTTGACTTTTGAAAATCAAGTTCACTCCTGGAAAGGAGTGGTTTTGATGCACTAAGTTGTTTTTACTGTCTCTTATAACAAAAACTTTGTTTAAACCCATAAAAATGCAGACCCTGTCATAAATAATAGTGAAAAATCACTTTTTAAACTCTTTTACCCCTTAGCAGATTATAATATACAGACTCATACATCCAAACATATATATATATATATATATATATATACACACACAGTGCCTTGCGGAAGTATTCAAACCCCTTCATTTTTTTCACGTTTTGTTATGTTGCAGCCTTATGTTAAACTGCATTAAATTACTTTTTTTTCCACAACAATCTACACTCCACTCACCATAATGACAAAGCAAATAACAGGTGTTTAACATCTTTGCAAATTTATTAAACATAAAAAACTTAAATGATTACACTTAACTGAAGTATTCAAACCCTTATCTGGGACAGTTGAAATTTAGCTCAGGAGCATTCATATTGCTTGTAGATGTTACTACACTTTGAGTGAAGTTAACCTGTGGCAAATTCAATTGAATGGGTATGACTTGGAATGGCACAGACATCTTAATAAAAGGTCTAATAGCTGAAAATGCATATCAGAGCAAAATCCAAGCCCTGAGGTCAAAAGAACTGCCTGTAGAGCTCAGAAACAGGTTTTTGTCAAGCCACACATCTGGGGAAGAGTTCAGAAAAAATTCTGCTTCATTGAAGATTCACAGAATCACGTAGCCTTCATTATTCATAATGGAAAACGTTTGAAACAACTACAACTCTTCCTAGAGCTGGCCTCCTGGCCAAACTGAGCAACTGATGGAGAAGGGCCTTGTCTAGACTGGTGACCAAGATGCTAATGGTCACTCTAGTAAAGCTCCATGATCATATATGCAGATGGGAGAAACCTACAGACGGACAAACATCACTGCAACACTCCACCGATCTGGGCTTTATGTCAGCGTGGCCAAACTCAATCTTCTCCTCAGTGAAGACACACAAAAACCCACTTGGAATTTGCAAAAAAGCACCTAAAGGACCCTCAGACTCTGAGAAACAAGATTCTCTGGTTTGATGAACCTCAATTCTAAGCATCATGTTTGAAGGAAACCAGCTCTGCTCATCACCTGCAGAGTACCATCAAAAAAGTAAAGTGTGGTGATAGCAGCCTCATGCTGTGGGGCTGTTTTTCAGCGGCAGGGACTGAGGGACTCATCAAAGTACAAGAAAAGCTCAATGCACCAAAATATAGAGATAGGCTTAATGAAAACCCAGTCCAGAGCATTCAGAACCTCAGACTGGGAAGAAGGCTCACCTTCCAACAGGGCAATGACCCTAAACTCACAGCAAGAGTGGCTTATAGACAACTCTGTGAATGTCCTTGAGTGGCCCAGCCACAGCCTGGGATTGAACCCAATCAAATATTTCTGGAGAAACCTGAAAATGTCCATCTGCCCCCATCCAACCTGACAGAGCTTGAGACGTGAAGAGGTGAGGAGAAGAATGGCAGATAACTGCCAAATGCTGATGAGCAAAGCTTGTCGCAGATTGATGTGGAAAAAAAAGTAATTTAATGCAGCTTAACAAAGCTGCAACATAACAAAATGTGAAAAAAATGAAGGGGTTTGAATACTTCCGCAAGGCACTGTATACATATATATATTTATGTATGTATGTTATTGTTATCAGCTGTGAATGCTATGGAGTAATACATCTAAAACTGGTGTCACTGTGGGTTGGAATTCCACCAGTTCAAGGGGCGACTAGTATGTCAGTGTTTGGTACAGTGGCCGAGTGGGTGAGCAGACTCATATCCTTTTCTCACACCACCAAGTCAAGCCACACATATCTGACTGCACATTCACCAGGCCAGTGAGAAATACTGGTGAATTCGCACATACACACTGACAGAGATCAAACACAGGCCTATCAAAGGACTCACCTCACGCAGAAAACACGGCTGCCAGCACTGAAATAAAGCTCATGGCTGAATCCAATAAATAACTCACAGCCACAAGAACATTACTCATCAAGAGAACAAAAAGTGGCCCATAAACACACAGTTCTGGTCTAAATTGTGACTGAGGGTTTGGCTCCTCCCACTGTGGTCAGTGTGTTTGTAATGACCGTAAGGCAGAGTGGTCAGAAGCGTGATTGACTGGCATTCTTGCTTAGGGATGGTGGTATGACCAAAACCCTGGTATGAGTAGTTATATATGACAATATGTCATGATATAAAAAAGGCTTAAAAATAAATAAATATATGGTGATCAGATCATCAACTAATGAATTAAATACTTTACAAATGAAGTCACCTGATGGACTTAAACCAACAGATCAGATTATTCAAGAGAAGTGAATCATACGTCTGACATTATTGTCAAATATTAATTCAATATTACTAATACAAATATTAATCAATATTATCAAATGGATAGCTGAGGATGAGCCACATTCAAAGACACTGTAAAATAGCCAGTCAAAAGACCACAGAATATTTGAATTTTATCCATTCATTAAGTCCAACACTGTTCACACTGAAAATTTGAGATTAAAAAACTTAATGTAAACATGAATGTAAACATTTAAATTTATTAATAAAGTTTTGGAATGTTGAAAAGTTTAAAACAAATAAATTGTAAGACAAAATGAACAGAAATATGTAAGACTCTGCATTATTTCTACATTGCTAATCAAATACATACATTAGTGACATTGATCATGTGAACATCATTGTACCTATGCTATTTTAGTACTTAGATACTTTTTAAATCTTGAATTAATTCTTATTTTTGTATTTTCTGTTTTCATTTTAATTTTAAAGTTTTAGAAATTGTTATTAATTTTTTTTATTAATTATTTTTTAAATATGTCTATAGTTTTTATTCATTTTTACTTCAGTTTTAGTTATTTTAGTATAACAATTTAAATTAAAATGGAAACAATTGCCTTAATCTTTTAAACAATACTTACAAGACAGTTCAAACTACAATTTATAAAAATCCCCCATCAAGTTCCCAAATCTAAGTTTATGTATTATACATGATATATAATATTACTTGAGCAAATAAGAGTCAAACCGGACGACTGGGAGTCATCTCAAGATCACACATTTAACAGCTCATCTATTGCCACAATTATGGAATTTTTTAAAAAATGGAAATAAGAAATGCTGCTTTGGCAACTAGCTTAATTTATTTATTTATTTATTTTTGGATATTTTGTTTTAGTTCAGTTGATGTGTATTTCAAGTAATTAACTATTATTATTTTTTTATGGTTTTAGCTTTAGTTACCTACTGTATATTTAGTAACCTTGTTTTGTTAAAACAAAAAGTTCTGATTTTATTGCTTCCATTAAAGCACAGATTCATCTTTGGATCATTCTCAAGTCATATGAAATTTTTACAAAATTTGTTGTAAAAATCAACATTTCACTCAAATTGTTAAACCGATAATATTTTTTGTAATGAAAAAAAAAATAGTAATGTAATTTGAAAATTCTTTAAAAAAAAAATGTAAAGTGGATCCCGTACATCTACCATGGTATAAACACTACAGTTTTAACATCATATCACCCAATCCTAATCCCACTCTTTACTAAAAAAGCAGGAAATACTCAAACACAACCACACACACCTATGGCGGGAAAAGAAATAAAACATAATCCGGTCAATAGACAGTTCAGTGTGAGGCAACGCTACAACTGAGCTGTCACTGCAAACACTCTTTGAGTTCCACAAACCACAGTCTAATTATACACGGTGTGTGTATGCATGTGTGTGGTGACCCTCAGCTCTGAGTCAAACAGAAATCCAGTCTCTCTTCCTGTCTAGCTTTCACATTTCTCTCTCCCGTAACAAACCCTTGAAGCAGCACAGGGGCCTGGCTTCACTAAATACATGTGACTGAATCACGGTGTCACATGCATGCTAGTTCTGACAGAGCTTGTTTGCACTGAGTAAATTTAGCAGGAGACTGAATGTAAAAATGTTTCGCACCTGTGTGAAGAAGTTCTCCCTGTACCTGTGCACCTCAAACGGCTCCGTCTGTAGTCTGGCTGTGAGGGCAGAGTTTCAGATGAGTGCCACTGAACTAAAAACAGACATAAGAGAGTATGCGAGCAGAACTGCACATGCAATTTTTACCTCTACTTAGGACAGCTCCGTTTTCCTGATAATCCTGTATCTCCGCATCCTTCCGAGCCAAAAGAGCTGCTAGATCCTCCACTTGCCGCTGCAGGACTCTACTCGCTGCCAGCAGGGGGCGCACCAGATGCCTGCACACCTGATTCATAAGCAGAAACATACTGTATATTTGAGACATGAATTTGTAAGGCCTCTAGATAATCAATATGATCCAAATTTTGCCAAAAAACACATTGTACACAATCTGCTACATGCCTTCTGGCCTTTGGTTTGTACTTTTGTGTAGCAAGTAAAAGGCCTTTTTATTATAATTCTAAAAATTTACACCTTCAAGTTGTGGATTTTGAAGAAAAATATTTAATGATTTTTGTAACATAAATGAAGAATAACCTTTATACTGTCAGTAATATTTTAAGATGAACACTTACTGAACTGAAGCAACTTGGGTTAATCAGTTATCTACACACAATGTTATTTATTTATTCAGGATTTTTTTTTTAATTTGAGTATCAAAAATGATTCATCAGGCTTTTTAGGAATGCTTATTATATCTCTCATGATTGTACTATATGTTTTGCACTATATGTTGTGACCTCACAATAAAAACTACAAAGCGTTGATAAAACCAAGCATTTAAATATCATCTTACTAAAACATATATTTGGGTGATATAGAGTGACAACTGATATTTATATGCATTTAATGTATGTATTCTGTTGCACTGTTATAAAGATTTCATTGATTTACATTACAAGCTACCAGAATTTCATCTTTTGGCCATATAAATATCAGCAACTGCACCAGATTGCATATTTTGGCTTAGTTTGGGCCTCTGAATAAAACTAAGATGTTTTCCCCTCATCGAGTAGCTCCATATTCTCCTACATCATATTGATCAAACTGTATGAGCCATAAAAGCCTTATGTATCAAATATGATACTCAAAAAAACACATCAGCAAACTTTATATCCATCTATAGATAGATAGATAGATAGATGTTACGTTACACCACAGCTGCAGATATATTTTATTAGATAAGGTTCATACCACGCCAACAGGTGTTGTGGTGCAGCGAAACTCCCAGTAGAATGGCAACCCAGCCAGCTCACTTTTGAGTTTGACCGTTAGATTGTCACCATGCTGTTCAAGAGTAACGTGTGCAGTAGAAATCTGATCATCATCCTGACTGGAGAAACAAGGCCGTGCCACAGAACACAGATGAGAGAAAAAAGCCTGTGTAGGAGCCCTCAGACGCTTATTGAGATCCTATAGAAGTGGAGAAAAAAAAAAAAGAGGATAAATCAGTATGAAATACTGATGGGCTAAGAATGCCATTAGAACAAAATATTGTGGTAATACAATACTATACACTATAATTTCAGAAACATTTCATTCTTATGGGCTTTGCACCTTTCAGAGTGACTTTAGTGGAACAAAAATACTGTCTTGATGCTACAGTGTGTTTCGTCTTCTCACAGTGATTTATTTCATGTTAAAGAACATAAAGAAAGTATAATATCTAATGAAGCTCCAATTTAACTAGATAGCAGCAGTGTTGTACGTTCTTGCCTGTGCTCGACTCTGGATGTCGTCTGTGGTCATTTCCTCTTCCCACACAGTATTCAGGTCACTCAGCAGAACCCGGTACTGTGTGTCACCGAACCAGGCTTTGGCCAGTAGATCAGAACCACCAATATTCACTGGCACCCATGGGAGAGCAAACAAGGCTTCTTCCATTTCCCCACAGCACACTTTACACAATCTACTTCATATAAACAACAATAACATATTTATGCACAGCAACCATAGGTTAGATCAGCATAGCCACATAAATCCATGAGTGGTTTCTCATTACCAGTCTTATATTAATGTATGCTTCCTAAAAACAAATTATTATAGTTTTTAGATGAAATACATTACTTTAAACATTTAGAAATGAGATAAAGTAGATTTATCAGTCCCAAAACACCTCCCATGAAATACCACAGTTACTATAGTATAACCTTCTAAGGTTTCCGCAATTCTTAATGAATAGTTCGATATCATATATAGATGTAGCATTCGTGTCAGAATGTCTGACGAGCTTTGCGCAAACCTAGATATCTTTAGACTTGTTTTATCTATATATAATCAAACCATTATTAACTATGAGGTTGAAATGTGCAATATTTCGTTTCTATTTTCAAACGTAACAGGTGTATTTCTTTCGATATGCATAAACAACTAACAGCGGGTAAAATAAATAGTTCACATAGACATTGCGTTACATAACGAATTTTAGAAAACGTTTTAAATGTTTTATGGGTGAGGAATTTACCAGTATCAACTCACCAACAAGGGGCCGTTTCGACTGACGCACATTCCCCGTGAAAACACACGAAGATTAAAACGTTCCGTGAGGAAGAGTTCGGTTACTAGATGCCTCGGGTTTTAAGGTAACAAGTAAAACAAAACAACATATTTATTATCCAGCGTCTTTATTGAGACATTCACAAGCCTCTGAAAGGGCTGTAATATTGTTGTAAAATATCAAGAACTTCTGTAAACACCACATCTTTTTATAACCATCTCTCTTCTGATTCTTTCTGTTGGAGAATGTGGCAGGTTTCTTTTTAAGATGAAGTTTCTTTCTGTGAAGTGTAGGAGTCATAGGTTAAAATGTTAGTGATTATTACATATGAAAAAGAACTTTAATTGTGTGTTTACAGGACTACATACTACTACAGGACTGAACTTGCCGATGTGTTTGGTTGGTTTTCTGATTCCAAGTTGTTTGTTGTCCAGGGTGATTCTGGTTCCTGTCTCATGACAAGTTTCTCCAGAAACTGAACAACATCTTGCTTTGTCTCACATTTTTCTGGAGTTTTATAAAGCTTGAACAACCTGGGGAGACCACAAAAGGGGGGTCTGAAGAATCTTTGCACTCCTCTTTTCAGTACATTGTGAATAGTGTAAAATGACTGTCAAACAAAAATGTAAAAAATAGTCATATAGTATTCTGATACATATAAGGAATTTTGTTGGCAAAAAAACAAAAACACATGATATTGACAATGCTGTATCTTACATTTATGTCACTTATATTGTCTTGTTTGTTTAACTGTTGTATAAAATACGTATCAAATTTGAACCATTTGCACTGATATTCAGGAAAAACAACACTTTTGGTCACATGATATTGCTTAACTGTTTTATATGTTATAAATATAAAAACAAGAACTCATATGGGGACATTTTTACCCCCATATCTTAAAATGAAAATTAAACGTGAAGATTTTTCTGAAGTTGGTGATGGAAATTAATGGGGTAAAAAAGACCCATGCCAGTAAGAAATATTAGAAACAATCTGAAATATTGAAATATTATAAATTCTTATGTACACACATACACACACAAAATCTCTGAACATTTTTATATACATTTTTTAATGATACTGTCCAATACTGTCCGTGCAGTTATATTGCCTAATATTAAGTGTCCCCAACTAAGCAAGCCAAAGGGCAACAGTGGCAAGGAACCCAAACTCCATCAGTAACAGAAATGGAGAAAAATACCTTGGGAGAAACCAGGCTCAGTCGGGGGGCCAGTTCTCCTCTGGCCAGACGGACCAACATGGTGTGGCTTAATTCCAGGCTGCATCACAAGTCATAAATTGTTATTTCATTTTATTTTATTTTATTATGCACTAGGGATAGGATAGATTTTTTTTTTTTTGCACTAGGTAGTATAGGCTTAGATTTTTTTTATTTTAATAAAATTTTAATTTACTATTTTATTTTTATTTATTTGCACTAGAGATATGGTAGGCTTTTTTTTGGCATTAGGGACAGGATAGGATTAGAATTTTATTTTATTTTTATTTTATTTTTATTTGCACTAGGGATAGGATAGGCTTAGGATTTTTTTTTCTTTTTTTTTCTTCACTGGAGTTCTATTTTCTTTTTTTTCTGTACTGTGGGAGAAAGCAACCTTCAGTGGACGATTGCCAACAATATAGCCATTCATTAATGATACAGCTATAATGGCATCATTAATCGAGGAATATGAAACAAATCCATAACCCATGCTCCAGCAAAGTTGTTCATAATAACCTTTGCGCTGGTCACATATCCAAACGCAAAAACCAGGGAGCACAGCTCCTCACTGCCCCAGCTGTATGGCAGGTTTGATATATAAAGACTAGTCTTTCTTATCGCAGCATTTGGAACTGGCATTTTCTCTACCTGCCATTCCTTGTAGGTGCTTGTAATGGCTTATAGAAACTAGACATAGTCATTTAGCAGCATACCATCTAGTTTCTTAATTGCCAATTCAGCAGCTTCTAGTGTAGCATAATGGACAAAACCATAGCTTTTAGGTTCACCATTACTATCGCACACTACTCGGCTGGAAAGAACTTCCCCAAAGCATGAGAAAGTGTCGTATAGGGCAAGGTCATCAGCGTCTCTTGCTAAGCCCTTAATTATTATATTTCCAATTCCACTTTTTCTCAAAGTGGAATCGATGATTCGCATGGGTTTGCCCAAGAGCTCAGAAAAAAATCTAAGTATCTAGCGCATTTTCAGCATTGTGACAGTGTGTAAAAGTAACAAAGCCAAACCCACGAGAGAGGTTGGTTGCTCTGTCTCTGCACACTTGCACAAAACAGATTGGTCCAAATGGGAGGAAGGTTGAAAGCAGCACCTGTTCGGTTACAAGTGGGTGCAAATTACCCACAAATAAAGGGCCCGACTGGTCTCTTTCACCTTTAACCTCACCTGAACCGTAGAACGTGGCCATTTTGACGGTCCCTGAAAGAGGATTTTTGTCAGAAAGCTCTTGGTTCGAAGCAAACCACTGTGTGAAACTCACAATGGCTGAATACAAATCGTAAATGCTAGTAAAAATTGGTCGCAACTGTTGTATCTGCAAGGAAATGCCTTAGTCAGATGCATCAGTCAGAAATGATTTAGAATCTGACAGCTTTGGTCCTTTTATAGGCGGAACATTCTAAAATTCTAAATTATGACATCATCATGTGACATCCTCTGAGTTACATTCCTCAACAGCAAAACACAATTAAAGCTATTTTGGTCTGATAAACATACATTATAGCAAAATAAATCAAATCTCAGCTAATGCCCTTACATATATGAGATAAAACGAGTAAATTAAAGCTATGGTATTTAAATGCAACAACAGAATTTTATATAAGTTCAGTCCGTTTGAACCAGTGTTAGATTTTATTTTTATATGTGCAGTTTTCATTTTACTTTTTGGTTTAGAATTTTTTTAATGTGTCTTTCATTTGTCTTATTTTTTCAATATTTTTATTTAGCTTTAATTATTTTTATTTCAGTTTTAGTAATTTTAATTATTTAACTCATTATCATTTATCATTTTTGTTTACATTTTTTAGGTTTTCATTAAATATTCATTAAATATAATTGATTTCAGCTTTATTTCAATTATCAAAAACATTTTTCATATTTCTTGTTTTAATTTTAGGTGACAATACAGGTTTCATAATCTGTAGTTTCAGTTTATTATGTAATTCATGTTTTTTATATATTTCTATTTAGATTTAATTATAATTCATACTTACTGTTTTCAGAGTTTTTCATCAAATCTTTACATTTTATTGTATTTCAGCTTTATTTCAATTACAAAAAAAACATTTTAATAACAAACACCCTCTTTCAGCATCAGTGTAATCACATTACACTGACACTGACCATGAGTAAATGGCATGAGAGCAGTATTTATCGAAAGGATACACAAAAGGATAAAACATTAGGCTAATTAATATTTGAACAACTATTTGAATATTTAAACATGATTTATTTTCAGACAGATTTGGAAAATGCCTCCTTTTTTCAACATAATTAATTGTGTTGACAGTTTAAAAAACTATTAGGTGTTACTACAGGTTGGAACAACATGAGTTTCAGTAAACAGAATAAGAATAAGAATCACAGAATAAGTATTTCTGAATGAACTACTTCTTTACCGAATGTTGCAAGAGGTTGCTATTAACACAATGTAGCCTATGACATTTGGAAAATGTACATTGTATTAAACAATAAAGTTCTCACCTGCCACTCTTCTCTATTTGGTTCATAAGGTCGCTGGAATCTCTGCCTCCTTGGTTGTCTCTTTGAATCAAATGAGAAATAATGTCTGAATGAATGGTTTTTTTCATTACTGAGAGAGAAAAAAGAAGCATGTTTAGTGGCTCACATGAAAAATCATTGATTTGACAATGCTTATTTTAAGAGGGAATCTCACTAGTCATGATCTTGGAGGTTTTCGGTGATGGACAGTGAGGAAAAAGTGATTTTTCCACTTGTTCCTCCACCGTCCTTTCAGGATGCTTCAACTAAAGAAAAACCACAACACCATTATGATCAGTTTTTCATTCCAAAATGCTTATGCCCAACTGATCATTAAGAGATCATACATAGAACATTATAGCATTCTTAAGCAATATCACTGACCTGATGAGAGTGTCCATAACCAAATGACCCATATGTTATGGCCATCTCAACATCTAACTTGCAAACAACCTACAATCAAACAGAAAATCATATTTTCTCTTTCACACATGAACCCAACAAGGCACTTTCCAAGAATAGAACACACTTCGGTAATTTTATGGTACTTTTTTTAAAAAAAAGTCGATACTTAATAGTCGATACTTAATTTGACATTCTTAGGTTGATAATTAACATTTTCTTTAGGTTTAGCACTTCCTATCAATGACTAAATTAAAAATTGATTAAAAATGATGAAGTTAAAAAAATGAAACAAATCATTAAGGTGCATTTAGAACATAGAATGAAATTATATTTCGTGCCTACTTTAAGCGTTTTTTTTTTCTTTACACACACACAAACAACAATAAACCTGGTTGTTACCTGCTTATTGAGCATCACATTAAACTGGTGAGTGACAATGGATTCCTGAACAAAGATAATCTCACCATTATTTGTCAATCATCAAGAGGTTTGAGAATTTGTAAAACAAAAAAAATAAATAAATACAGCCATACATTGAGAACTTTCAACACGTTGAAGAAAGCACTGGTTTTGAATCTCTTGCTGCTGGCTCGAAGAAAAGAAGCTCCACCATGATTTGATTGGGATTCACAGCACTGGAATTCTGCTCAGGTATTTGAATTAAAAAAAGACACAAAAACACGCATAAAGCTGGGTGAAAATACACAAGCACATCACATAAACTATTTTGAAAAATGAAAAATGGCTGAATATAAATTTTATCAGCGTTTTGGATTAAACTGTGGTTCCTGAATGAAACTTGATATTAACACAATATGTAATATTAACATTATTGTGCTATAGAGATATCCTCTAACATCAGAAAACATCAATTCAGCGAACACATCAGAAACTGTGCACCGCATGGAGATGCGGAACAATTCAGAGCAGTGATAAACCTGAATGGAGAAGTATTTCCACTCATCAAAGCAAAGTGAGAAATCTGCTTTGCCTCCTCTGGCGTCTTTGTTGCTTTGAAGCTTAGTGCACTTTTCCTTTCCGCCAACAGATATCCTGAGAAAAAACTTAAAAGTCTTTTGTGTAGGATGGATTAGTGATCAAGGAAAACAAACAGTGACAAAAACAAGTTCAGTGTGAACAGTTAAAATGGTATTTAAACTACATTTTGAGACGCTGGAAAATATAAGGATACAGATGTTTGGAAACACTTTGCAATCCTTTATATGTACAGTCAGAACTCCTGTCTGAAAGCAAAAACATTGTAGGCAGATATTGTACACCACTCTAGGAAAAGGGCCATGAGGCTATGTAAACAATAATATAGTTTGATTTTACTGCTGGTATACCTGTAGAAAACTCTCTCTCTCTCTCTCTCTCTCTATATATATATAACATATATCTGTATATACCTTTGCACATAAACAAAGTTGCTTCAAAATGAATGTACTGTAGAGGTCTTGGTGCACTTCATTTAATTCATGTTAACATATGCCAAATACTTCTGATTGCAAGTACTGTATTTATGCATGTACACTATCAGCTAAACATTTGAACATTCCTCGTTATTACCATTTACATATTTTAGAATAGCCTAATTGTAATCAAAACTACAGTATGGAGTCTATAGGGAGAAAAAATTACATCAATCAGTCAATATATCTGTCTGTCTATCTATCTGTTTATCTATAAATACTGACTGGCAATTCATGAGGCACCAGCATATCAAGATTGTCCTCAGTCTCCTCTGTCGTCTCTTGGTTCTCATTCTTCGAGTCGCCGCTGTAAGTCTACAGAAACAAGTGTGGGGAAGAAAAAAATAAAGTATAATACACAAATCTGACACACATGCAGAATAAATCAATTAAAAGTAACTCTAATATGATCATTTGTATTTCCTGAATAAAAATATCAGGCACAAAAAGCAAAACAACAATAGGTCCTGAAACTCTTCAAAAAATAAGTTTTCCTACAGAACTGAATTATGTCCAAATTCTGACGTTGTATGATTTTAATGTATTGTACAGTTGAGAAGGCCAAAGCCTTTGAAATGAGACAGGCCAAAATCTAAATTTATGATGTTTAAAGCTATACTCAGTCTAAGATAGTTTTATGTTAGAGCTTCCCTAATAGCTCATTTTTTAGCGGTTAATAGCCTATAGCTTTCCCATGGGATTTGTGCCTCCAATGCATAATGAAGAACAGAGAAAATAGACATTATAGAGAAAGAAAAAACTACTCAGTGGGAAATAAATTATTTTAAATAAAGCCCGATCTCAAACAAAGTCCCTTTGTCTCAATTCACAGTCAGTACGTTAGTCTATTATGAAAATATATTTTGCAATGACGTAATCGCTGTCAGTTAGATGTTAAAAGACGAGCGCCTTGTCAATCGGATATTTTTCAAGCTAAAATTTACAAAAAGCAAGAGCATATAACACAGTCAAGCTTACATTATCGCCCACCAAGACATCCAAAACCCTTAAACTGCAATAAACTGACAGAGATACAAAACATAAACTTTTATGTTTACAAACTCCACCTTTTGCTTGTTTTCTTCGTTTGTTGCGCTGCCTCCATGTTCATCCATCAGGTGGTTTCACAGGAGATTTGACAGTTAAATCTTTTCACTGGTCCCTGGCTATGCTATTTGTCAGTTGCTGTATTATGATTGTGTCCTGCAGAAAGTTTCTTAGGGTCAAAATTAAATTAATTTATTCTAAATTTTCCATAAGAAAGTGATTGGACCAATGAGTAGTTGTGGGCGGGGCGATACGTGTAGCCCCGCCCATTCTGCAGGTTGAAGCCAGAGCCGTTGTATCAAAGTCCCTTTTACTTCTAAAATACCACCTTTTTTTTTTTTTTAAGGGAATGTTGCCTCCAGGGCTTTTTTTTTTTTTTTTTTTTAAACTATCAATTGGTGTTACAGCAATGGGAATTTCTCCAGCCCTAGAGTAGGGAATACAAATATAGTGAACCTGCTTAAAAAGTGAGTTTTATTAACACATATCTTAGAATATGTGCTGAAGCCTGAGAGCATAATGAGTTTTCAATGTTGCATTAAAATGTAATATGCATACATCTACCTTAAAAGACTACACAGACTTAGATTCATGATATAAATTTGTATGTTTATCTATGGACCATCATGACAGAAACACACAATAAGCTTTTTCGACAGGTTCAAATCCTTTCCAGCTTCTCTTCCTCTTGTATACCAAGTCGACAATACGATAAAATCCACACATACAATAATTGTGGTATGTATCAATTCTACAGATGCAGACTTTTGGATTGTGAAAACATTTTACCACAACAATGGTCTGGATTCAAGACAGTGATTCCAACATTCAAAGAACAATGCGTTAAGACAAGCGGGCATGTAAGTCGACACGTCCAACACAAGACAAAGCTCAGCTCACACAAAATGATTCTGATCATACAAATAACACCCACATATTTTGACAGCCATTTATTATGTGTCATTAAACATTGTCGCATAGGTTTTTTTTTTTGGTTTTTTTTAAACGTAAATATAAAATAAAACACGTTTCAGGACAGCATTAAGAGCCAGTGGCTAATACAGATATTAAGCTGAAGAATAGTTGAGAAAACTGGATTTAACCATCAGACTCAGCAGATCCCCTCCAAAGCATTTCACAGAACATTCCCAGCATTTTTCCAGGACAGTGTCTCTTATAGTTTTATATTGTCGCTGCTTCCTCAACGCAGTAACAATACTTGTTGTCATAGTTGTGGGAGTAACTGTGAGTTACATGGTGAAATGCCTTGTGTAATCATATTCTATTGTAGGAATGACAGCTTGCACAAATTTCAGGAAAATCAGAAGATACCTGGAGTTATGAAAGTTAAGGGAAAATGTGTTTTTTTTTTTTTTAAAGTTGCTCATGAGCCAACATAAACATTTGTTCATTATAACATTAACATCAAGAACAAAGTAGTGTTTAAGCACACTGCCAGGCATACCTGGCTTTTTTTCTTTCTTTTTTTTCTTTTTTTTGACCAGAATTGTACACTATCATTCAAAAGTTTGTGGTCAGTAAAATTTTCAGAAATACTTTTATTCAGCAAGAACACATTAAATTGACCAAAGGTAATGGTAAAGACAATGTTACAAAAGATTCCCATTTCACATAAATGCTGTTCTTTTGAACTTTTATGCAGTAAGATTGTTTTCAACATTGTTTTTATGAGCACCAAATCAGCATATTAGAATGATTTCTGAAGGATCATGTGACACTGAAGACTGGAGCAATGATGCTGAAAATTCAGCTTTGATCACAGGAATAAATTACATTTTTATATATATTCAAATAGAAAACAGTTATTTATATTTCACAATATTACTGTTATTACTGTATTTTTGATCAAATAAATGCATCTTGGGTAAGCATTAGTGATTTCTTGAAATGAAACTTTAAAAAAATCTTACTGACCCTAGACTTGAACAATAGTGTATGTGCTTATGCTTATAATATTGTATTACAACCTTTTTTTTTTTTTTTAAAGAAAGGATACATATGGACCCCAAGTTCTCCTCCTCCTTCTGCCACTGTCTCGATAATCTTTTTCATCACCTCTGCATGTCTGACAAATAAAATCAAGACAGCAGCTTTTTAGTTCACTGACTGTAAATGAAAGGTAGATGTAAATGTAAATGAGAGGTAAATGCATGTAAAGTTTGTATTTACCTGCATGGATGCACTGAGCACATTGCAGGTGGTGGCAGGTGGGGATGATTCTCAATGGTGACTGTTTTTTTAACATGATCCTGGCTGATGTCTTCATACATCTGATCCACCGTTAGAGGTTGTCTGTCCTGAAAATAAGCACATCATGCAAGGTTTAAACAAAATGTGTTTTACTTAAGTGATGGGAGTAACGCAGGAAAGATGTGGCCACAAGTTTATCACCACATCACATGTTGCTATCACGTCAAAGCATAATGAAGTAAAGTCACCTCATCATATCCAAACAGCCATAGTCTTGGTGTCTGGTAATATTTATCATATGTGATGTAAAGATCGTAAGTTCTTGTCTGTAGAATGGCATCTTCCCCTCCAGCTTCTGCCTTGGTTTTACTTAAATCAGCCATTTTACTTGTGTCAAGAGTTGCCTAAACAAAGAATACAAATTAATAATTCTGCAAAAGCAAATTCTGATGTTGAAAAACTCATGTTGAGCATTAATTAATCTCTTACTTCATCTGTCTCCAAAAGTCCACTTTCTTCATATTCTGAAATATAAATATACAATAACCAGTTATGACTGTTATTAGAGACTGACAATCTGTCATGAACACTGAAACAAACATTCAGAGCTACCTTCCATGTCTGCTGCCTCTCCTTCTTCATCATCATCTTCATCATTTCCACATGCACCCTTCTGCACGTTCATATTCATATTGTCCTTCAAATGCATACAAAACAATATATAGTTACACATACACAATATGATTAAAAGAACAGTTCACCCAAAAATTTAAATTTACTCATCCTCAGAGCATGCAAGATGAGAGCAGATCTGGAGAAATTCAGCATTCCATCAGTTGCTCGCCAGTGGATCCTCTGCAGTGAATGGGTGCCATCAGAATGAGAGTCCAAACAGCTGATAAAAACCACAATAATCCACATGACTCCAGTCCAACAATTAATGTCTTGTGAAGTGAAAAGCTGCATGTTTGTAATTCATAATCCATAATAACGGTTCCTCCAGTGAAGTGTCCGTCCCCTGTTGTCCCCTCACATCAAAATACACAGACATATTTGTTTGTAACTGTTTTCACTTGTAAAGAGGGCTTGATCGGTACACATATGTCTCTCCAGATTCAGACAGGACGACTTTGTCATTGGAGAAAGCAATATTATGGATAGAGGATTCATATTTTAGCCAGAAGCAACAGTTAAAAATGTCTTACTGATGGAATTATTCCTTTAAAACACAGTTTTTCGCTTTACAAGACTTTAATTGATGGACTAGGGTTGTGGAGATTACTTGTGGGTTTTTGTGATGTTTTTATCAGCTGTTTGGACTCCCAATCTGATGGCACCCATTTACTGCAGAGGATCCACTGGTGAGCAAATGATGTACTGCTATATTTCTCCAAATCTGTTTTGATGAAGAAACAAACTTATTTACATCTTGGATGGCCTTAACCCTTTCTGAAAATTGATGGGTGAACAACTTTAAACCAATTCATTCATCATTCTTTAAGTAGTCGATACAATACCTTATTATCTAATGAGATTTCCCGAACTGCTTCTGTCACCCCTGTAACACCTAGCAACACATAAAGAGTCAATAAGAATGTCTGTCAGAAACTTAAGCCTGACAAAAACATGCTTTTAGGACTGTGCAATTAATCAAATTCGATTATCATGCAATAACAAGCTAGGGAATATCGCGTTCAAAATCGAAAGCGATTCATCTGCGATCATGAACGCGATATTGCCTAGCTTGTCAGTGAACTACAGCTCTGTGTAGTAAATGCCGCTCCATCTGAAAACAGGTGATGGCGATTTACTACTAATCACAGAACCGGCTTTACTGATGATATGCACATGATAATCGAATTCGATTAATTGCACAGCCCTACTTTTAACAGCTACCTGATACTGTTTATTCAGATTCGGTTTCATACCAGAGTTATGATAGGTATCCACCCATCCCCCGTCTCCATCATCCTCTTCTATAATGGCCTCCAGCTCATCAGAGTACTCCATCTGTTTACAGCGCTTGTAACATGGAACTGAGGCCCAAAACAACCATATTGTGACATTTACAAAACAGCTCTAGCACACTCATCACAGCTACACACAACACATTACAATTGATTAATACTGTACTTTGGGAATGTACATTTCAGAAACTAAGATTTTCACTTCCTTTACCATTTCGGGTTAATAGAAACTGCTTGTCTTTGGGCAGATAGGGCTTCACTTTTGCTTCTTCTCCAGATGCCCTAAAAGTAAAGAAAATATATTCTCAACACAATAAAAAGACACAATAGACAGAGTATGTGCATAAAAAACTAAGAAAGAATATTACTCATATTAAAAAAATAAAAGCACTGCTTGACAGCATTACCTCTCAACTTTAATAAAGCTTCAAAAAAATTTTTTTTTTTACTCCAAAATAAAAAATGTTATGACTTCGAGGTCTAGAAACGACACTTTTAAAATTCCCTCATATATCGAGGTTTTCCAAGTGACACTCATTGAGGGAACAAATATAATTTTAGTTTACGCTGAGTTTTATGTGTTTCGGCTTTGTTTAATGCTTGTTATTTAATTCTTTGTTATGTCTTATTTTAAGTCATCTTGCAATTACAATTATTGTAAAAATGTGTAAAATATGAGTATATTGTAAAGAAGAGTATTGTCTATTGCAAACTTTTGATTGGTTCTGTATTACACTCTTTTGTGTATATGTGTGTCTGTGCGCGCGTACCTTCTTAGCCATATTTTGGGGACAAATTTGCACACAGAAGTAATCTGACAAAACCTCCCTTTGGCGACATCATTTGTAAAACCAATATAAAAATAAAGTATATAAAGGGTTTATCTTTTTAATTGTAAAGATGCAAAATGTTTTCTGTTTTGGATGAGTTATAGTATGTATAACTAGCTGTATATAAAACAATGGAGAATGTCCTGATTAAATAGCGAAGTAAATGTTCGTGCATGTGTGCGTGTGCGTTCTTGCCATTTCCATGTGGGGCAGTGATGAACCAGATGATCCCCGGCTGCAACAAACTGCACAGAACACAAAACACTGTTGTGCTTGAATCATTGTGTGTAAATCCTACTATACTGAGTATTTCACACCATGACAAAATCAAAATGCACACTCACCTCCTCTGGAGTTATAACCCCAGTTTCTTTAAATTTAGACTCCTGGAAAAAGAAGACACATCAAAATGATTTCTATTTTCTAACTAGTCTTTATAATAGGGTTGGACAATGTAGATGGCCTGGGTGTGCTATGCCATCTCAAATGCCAGTTGACAAACCATCCCTTCCCTATTTGCTAATTTAAATCGGTCACCAAAGTAAAGTTGTCTAGTCGGTTAAGACAGATATGGCCCACAAATTAACAATGTTTTGCATTGTACAGAATGTCATTGTTTTTTAGCATATGTTAATGTGAATTTATAGTGGTCATGGAGTTACAGTAAATTGTAGCAATACATTAACATTTTATGCATTTTGCAGACGCTTTTATCTAAAGCTACTTACACTGCATTCATACTATACATTTTATCAGTTCATGCAGTTCAGGAATGCAGTGTAAGAGAATTCATAATAATGTGCATCTGTTGTTACAAGTTAAAAAACAAATACAATTTAGTTCTAACATTGAATGAGAGTCTATAGATTCATACCAACTTTTACAAGTACTGCTGTTTACCCTATTGTTGCACATTTTACAAAACTTTTTGAGTGATGTGGCATCTTATGTATCACTCCACGAAGAAAACATGTGATTTAGTTCAGACCATTAAAATGTCATTTCACAAACCTTTTCCGTTTATTTTTCCTAAAATATATGCCATAGTCATATAAAATATATGGCGTCTAGCCGTCTACTGGACTTTGGGCCATCTGACAGGTTGCATGTGTTCTAATGTTGTGACATGCTTGCCTGCTCGCACTGATCTCTACTGACATCAGCATAGCATTGGTTCAGTAATTTCTGATTATAGGTCAATGCTCGAATTTTATACACTCACTAAACCTCTTGTTTTATGCTGCAGGATACAGGATACAGGATACAGACTGCAAATCATGCTAACACTCATCGCCTTACCTTCAAAACTGGCGTTAAAAACTCCGCCACTCCCAAAGCAGTGCCTTTCACCGAGTTTATGACGTTCTGCATGCTGGAACAAGCGTCTCCAAAACAGATGAATTCGCGCAGAGATTCAAATGAATTATACTTGACTAACTCTACATACAGAGTCTGTTTAAAGAACGTCTAATCGGGCTACACCACATGACCTAAATCATCTGACAATCACTTCCGCATCTTAAATATCGCGATATTACGCGACACGCAAAATGTCTATAACTTCAGTACAGTTAAAGCTTGTAATATATTCATTTGATTTCTGTAGACGTTTTATTGAGAAGAGCTTTGGTCTAACCCACTTTGAGAATAAAAACAATATAAACAGTTTATATGAACAAGATTGATGCAATCTGTTTTTATTTCACAATTTTTCTGTCATTAAATAATTTTGTAATTATACAAATAAAAAATTAATTTTGTTCTTCGATAATTTCGTAATGCGAATAAATAATCCTCCCTAAATATTTAGGCCGTTCGTAAAAATAATGAAATAATTGTTTACACATATGTTTTTGAAGGACACGTGATGATTCCCTCAAACATAAATTATGGATCCAACGACCTCTGTTTTTTTTGTTATTGGCTTTATTATTTACTTCGAATACTTGTCCCTGCGATATGCGACGTGGAAAGTCTTTCAATTTCAATACTGCCGTGATTGCTCGTGGTTACAGACACCAACAAAAACTTAATATAGTTTGCAAGTCGTTAACTGGCCAAGCGTAGTCATGTGACTTGTGTGATGTCACCTGCGGGAATCTTTAATCGTCTTTGGTGGTCCAAAAGTGAATTCCATAATAACAGAAGAACGGAAATAATACAGTACTGCAAATCCAAGTTAAAAGCGCACTACTCTTTTATGTCTGCAATATCTAAACCCACTCCACCGTCTTGTTACGGTGACCTGTAATTTATGAACACAGTTTATCAAAAGTAAACTACAACTTGCAATATTACGTGTATCACAAAACCATTTAACCATAAGTTTCGGTAATACATATGATATTAAACTTTCTGAAATGCAATTGAGCTTTTTTTCTGTGCAGTCTAGATAGAGACCCCAGCGTAAGACAGACCACACACAGACTAAGAGAGACGGGGAGACGTGAGCCGCCATTGCGGTGGTAGTTTCTGAGACTCTCATCAGCGCTAAACTGTGAATAAAATCACGATTCCGGCACATCTACTTTAAGCGAGATTAAATAGCATCTAGAGCAGCGAGGTGAGTTGGTCAGAATTTGTCATTAGACTAATATCTCTCCGAAGAAAACTTTTTTTCACGTTTGGTCTTTGTTAAATCAGGAATTGTTAGATATCTTTTCATCTAACAAATTATTTGATCATTCTCTACTAAACTACTAAACTAAACTATACTTAAGGTTTTTGTATTGGTTTTTACAGTTTGGAGTGTAATACATCAATAATAACGTAAAGAGGAGTGTCATATCAAAATAAACAAGAGTTATACAATTCACTTGAATTTAATGGTAAGATGTTTAGTTTTAATAAAAACTAAAGATCTATTGCTTGGGACAATTGTTCGTATGTATAGTGTAATTAAAAAGCTACGTTTTTATTTTAGTAAACGCTTTATTACCCTTTTGTCATCTGATCCCTGTTCAGATGTAGCAATAGAGTCCTGGAAATCGTTATTTTGTACCTTAGCACTTACAATTGCACTTGAATGAGCAATTATATTTGTAAAATTAAAGAAGAGTTCACTGAAAAATGAATATATCACCCTCAAGTTGTTCCAGACCTGGATGAATTTTATTTCTCCAATATTTTGCAGAATGTTCAAGCTGCTTGTCTACACAACAAAAGTAAATGGGGAATTGAGCGATTGTGGACAATAAAAAAATAAATAAAATCATTCGGCACAAATCCAAATGTGCGCATTTTGTTCATTAATTGCATCATATAAGTCAATTCAGGATATTTCAAGATGTTAAAAAAAACCGTAACTTAGATTCCAATACATACATTAGTGCATAAGTAACAGAATTGCCTTTTATGGTGTTTTTTTTTTTTTTTTGTCATTTTCTGAGATTGACTGCTTCAGTCCTCTTTCAGTTTTACTGAATGCACAGGAGCAGCTTTGACATTCTGTAAAATATCTCTGTGTGTTCCACAAAAGAAGGAAAATCTTGCATTTTATTGACATGAGGAATTTCACTTTCATTTTTGGATGAACATATACTTCAATAATCATTGCCAACCTGTGTTTTACCTTTCTTAGACATCTTTGTGAGATGATCAAGCAATGGATCTCCATCCTCTGCAAACATATCCTTGGTCTGCATTTGGATGATGCAACATGTTTACCATGAACACCAGCAGCAATGAAAGCTTACTGGGGAACGCCACAGACGTGAGAGACAGCAGCGCCTGGGTCGTGGAGTCTGTTGTCATATTAGCCATTGCCTTGATCGTCTGTCTGGGCAATCTGCTCGTTGTGTTGACCCTTTATCGGAAGCCCTACCTCTTAACGCCTAGTAATAAGTTTGTCTTCAGCCTGACTCTTTCCAACCTCTTGTTGTCGGTACTGGTGCTGCCGTTTGTTGTTGCCAGCTCTCTTAATAGAGAATGGCTGTTTGGTGTTGTATGGTGCAACTTCACAGCACTGTTATATCTGCTCATCAGCTCTGCCAGCATGCTCACACTGGGAGCCATTGCCATCGACAGGTAAGGAGTATTATGAAGTGAATGCATTTTAATCACGCAAAAATCATCTTTGGCACTCAAAATGAGGCAAATCATTTTTATAATCAGGAGTCTAGATGTTAAACTCTGCATTCTGTAGCTGAAGTACTAATGAATGGTTGCTTTGTTGTCTGGCCCCTACTGCCTTGATTCTTATGCATGGTATGTTGGATAGGGACAAACCATTAGAAAACACACTAAAACAGGTTTTAAATAGTATGCATGGCATCTTGATGCTTTAAATAGTAAAGGCTTGCTGTTACGTTATTTAATTGCACGTTGTTTCAAACCTAAATGATTGGAACAAAATTCAATATTTTGAATAAATAATGCTAGTAATAAATAGTGATGTAGAATCATGTAAAATAATATAGAAAAATTGAATAGAATAAAGAATGTGCATTTATGACTGCTGAATTGAATTAAATCATTATTTTCACATACATTTTTAAATATTTTATTAAATATAAATATTTTTCAAGTGTTTTTTGTTGCTGTTGTTTTTTTTTGTTTTTTGCAAATGTCAAATAATACATATGAATTATTCTTTCATAAATATCAGGTTAATTGTTATTCACCAGTCGCAACTCATGACATACCTGAACTAACATTGTCTTATCACGAAAAGCTTAAATTATCTAATATTATAAGACTCTTGTCGACCTTGTATAAATTGCATTTTATGCATTATTTTTTTGAGGGAAAAAAAAGAAGTTATGTCATTGTCTCATATTTCAAGTCTTCTAAATAGCAAACCAGGACAGACAAAAATTTAGGCAATAAATCAGTAAAAATCTTCAGAATATAGACTGGAATAAAACTAGAAAAACTACTGCCGCTGAAGTGGAGATTTTTGTTTACTTAGTGCAAAAGAAAGAACTCATTTTAAGAAAATGACCTTTAAATATTTAAATTGTATTTAAAATCTACAGATGAAAATAGATTGAGTGCAATAAAATAAACACTTAAAAGTTTACATTTTGGGTGTTTTCATTCAACTAGTCTGAAAAAACACATTAAGAAAAGCCAAATAGTTCAAAATATCAAAAAAATAAATAAATAAAATAAACCTTGCTGTAGATACAACTGCTGTCAGGTTTGATATCATTGACAACATGCAAAAGCTGTTTGATTTTATTGTTCCTTTTAGGTCAGAGTTAAAACATATCGATATCTAAAACTATGCTAACCATGTTCTGTGTTCTGTCAGATACTATGCTGTGCTGTTCCCGATGGTCTACCCTATCAAGATCACAGGCAATCGTGCAGCGGTGGCCATAGTCTACCTGTGGCTGCACTCTCTGGTGGGCTGCCTGCCTCCTTTGTTTGGCTGGTCCACATTTGAGTTTGACCATCTCAAGAAGACCTGCACTGTGGCCTGGTATCGTGACGTCAGCTACACTGCATTCTGGGTTGCGTGGTGCTGCCTGATTCCACTGTTTGCCATGCTGGTGTGCTATGGTCTCATCTTCTGCGTGGCACGGCACAAAGCTCGCAAGGTGCATTGCGGGACGGTTGTGGTGGTTCAGGAGCCCCCGTCCCCCAACAGAAACGGACGAAAGAACTCCACCGCCTCGGTTTCTTCCTTCGGGAGCCGAAGAGGTTTGATCTACGCTGGAAGCCAGTGTAAAGCACTGGTCACCATCTTGGTGGTGGTCGGCAACTTCTTGATGACGTGGGGGCCGTATGTGGTAGTGATCTGCACTGAGGCGGTATGGGGGCGAGGAAGTGTGTCACCCGGACTGGAGACCATGGTGACCTGGTTGTCGTTCATCAGTGCTGCCTGTCATCCTCTCATATATGGGCTGTGGAATAAAACTGTAAGGAAGGAGCTGCTTGGCATGTGCTGTGGTGACCGCCACTACCGGGAATCATCCATTAGTCGCCATAGGAAGTCCCGCCTCTTTAGCATCTCCAACCGGATCACAGGTGAATGTTTTACCACAATTGTTTGAAAAGAGAGTTTGCACATAATTTCAACGTTATGTGTGGTTATGTAGGATTAGTGTTTGTCTCTGTATATATACACACACACACACACACACATATATATATATATATATATATATACACATACATATATATACATATATACATATATATATACATACACACACATATATAAAAACACACACACACACACACACATATATATATATATATATATATATACACCATGGTCTGTCTGAATACTCAATTCTGATTGGCTGGTACAGTTGAAGTCAAAAGTTCATTGCAGAATCTGCAAAATGTTAATTATTTTACCAAAAAAAGAGGGATTATACAAAATGCATGATATTTTTTTTAGTACTGACCTGAATAAGATATTTCACATAAAAGACGTGGTTTTTCAGCATTTGACTTTATGCATAAAGCAATGACTTCATGATTTTGAGATCTATCTTTTCACACTGAGGACAACTGAGGGACTCATATGCAACTACTACAGAAGGTTCAAACGCTCACTGGTGCTCCAGAAGGAAAAATGATGCATTAAGAGCCAGGGGTGTAAACGGTTTGAATTTGAAGATCAAATACACACAAATGCTGAAAAAACACAGAATTTTAGTATTAAGAATCAAGTGTATATAAACTTTTCAATGGGGTCATTTTTATAAATTCAGCTATTATTTATTCTTGTGGACTATATGTAAATGTCTTTTATGTGAAAAGACAGGTCTTATCTTATTCAGGTCAGTACTAAATAAAAAATAACATGCATTTTGTATGACCCCTCTTATTTTGGTAAAATAATTAACATTTTGCAGTTTCTGCAAGGTATATGTAAACTTTGGACTTCAACTGTAGGTATGCATTAAAACCGTTTAATGCACAGGTAGTTCCAAGTCAGATTAATCACAACCCTATATTAATATTAATTAATAGCTTAGATACTGGATCGCTACATTATATTCCTCAGCAACAAGGGGGTAAAATCGCTGTTTTTTAAGTTACTAAACTTACAGCTTCATTGTTTGTAGAGAGAGACGCACAGACACAATTCAGATAATTCACACATGCAACTGTCATCTCTCTCGATCAATCGATCGCTAATTAATTCAAATAAATGTATACGTGATCTTACCGCACTATGATGTCATAAGAGAAGGAACGCCATTCCAGAGTAGAAACTAATTTTCAAATTTTGTTTAAAGAATACTGTTTTTTGCAAACAATTTTTTTCTGTGGATTAACTCGCATGGATTAATTGTTCACCTCAACACTAGTAATGTGCGCTAACATAGTAAATGGTTTCGGTTTTGATTTCATGCTGAGTTTAACAGACATCTTTGTGTTGCAGATCTTGGTATGTCTCCCCACTTGACAGCCATGCTGGCTGGTGGAGGCCAGCTTTTAGGTGCTGGAAGCAGCACAGGAGACACTGGCTTCAGTTTTTCCCAGGACTCAGGTGTGTGTAGATCAAATTGTACATTTACACAATTGTTTAAAAGTTCAAGTTTGGTAAGATTTTTTTGTGTGTGTGTGTGTGTATTTGAAAGAAGTTTGCTTGTGCTCACCAAGCCTGTTGATTAAAATATGAGTTCTATTTTAATATATTTTAAATGTATTTTATTTCTGTGATGCAAAGCTGAATTTTCAGCATAATTACTTCAGTCTTCAGTTGTTCAGAAATCATTCTAATATGCTGATTTGTTGCTCAAGGGAACTGTAGGGAAAAAAAAACACAATCCGTGGCGACGGTTTTGCAATTCGTCCCCTCAGTTTATAAACCATACTCACAAATTCTTAAACTGTTCCTTCGGTTTAACAAATCGTGCCCACAGATTAATAAGCCGTACCCACAAATTTCCAATGCTTGCGCTCAGATTTAAACCGCACCTTCGGTTTTTTTTAATCCGTACCCAAAAATTCATAATCCGTGCACACGCTTCACGTTTTAAACGCTTTTTTCCCTACAGGTGAATTTCACGGGCTCTGTACATATATATTTGAGGGTGTCTTAAAAAACAACTCAACTATTACCTAAAGTGATTTGTTTTGTAACTGTCACTCTGCAGTTACAGATATCATGTTGCTGGATAACTGTTCTGAAGGAGCAGAAAGCAAGCACAGGAGTTCAGTGATGTTTGAGGACCAGGTGGAACAGCAGTCTAAAGGTATAGTCAACTGCCTCTGTAGTTTTAAGAACAGAATTTCACTAAACTCTATAACACCTGAATTTTCAGTTTCACATGACATAAAATGGGTTGCAAATGGTTTTTTTAATATTCCTGATCTGATAAATCTGTAGTCATTCTTATTTCTAATTCTGTACTTTATTTTCCAGCGGGTGAAGATCAGTCTCAGCGCCTGGTGAAGGCAGAGATACACCAGGTGATTGACAGCTTTGCGTCCAGCATGGCGAAAGCCATCGAGAGCGATGCCAAACTTCTGCTGTTCGGTACGGAGTCTCTGACCGACAGTGTTTCATCGTGTCAACCCGCACAGAGGAGCTCACGCTACCCGGATGGACAGAGGGTCCGTCTGGAGAGCATCGATGAGGGAATCGTTAATGATGACAAGGTTGAAGACGACGAGGATGAAATCGAGGAAATATGTGCATAAAGAAATCTGCACATGGACTGATTTTGGTCTGTAACGTTCTCAATGAAGCACATATTTTGATTGTGTATATATCACTACATGTATAGCATACATACAGCAAAGATGCCATGATTTTCATCCTAAACTCCTAGAAAACGTTCAAAACAAGTCATTTTTAGCTCTTTGAGGAAAAGAGCTCTCTTGCAAAGCAGTTACATTTCTAAAAAGTTTACAAAAAATTTCAAAACATTATTTTGCCAAAAGGCAGTTCAATTAATATTCAATCAATTAAACATTTTTTTTTCGCCTACCAATTTTTTTTGTTTTGGTTCGCCTACCAAAGTACCTTTGTTCTAAAAACAGTTATAATTCAAATTCAGTTTAGTTTGTAGGATAGAATTCATAAAAATATTCTAATTTTTTTGAACAAGGTCTTCAAAACCAACATGTAAACAAGCCTGACACAAAGCCTTGTAATTACTGTGATACAGTCCCTGTGACAACTAGCCCTGGCCTCTTTTAACTGTAGTGACTTCTCATTATTCAGTATAAATGAGCTGTGTAAAGGTGTTCGGTGTGTAATGTGTTTGTACAGATGGAGGGGACCCACAGGAAAAAAATAATCTTTCGAATTTGTGTTTAGCGCCGTTTACATAGGTCTGCTTTTAAAATACTGTGTATTACTTGGTCTTATTTTCATGCCATATTTACTAAGAATATCAATAATGTTTAGACCTGCCAAAAATGATGAAACACAATCCATCATGAGTGCAAAGCTTTGTGAGTGGAGGTGCTGTTTTCAAGTACTGAGCTTATAAGATTGTAAAACTACATTGACACATATAGGCCTGGTTGCACAGATAGGGCTTAGACTAAGCCAGGGTTAGGCCATAGTTCAATTAGGACATTGAAGTCATTTTTATAAACGTGCCTTAGACGAAAACAGTACTGGTGTCCATCTTGAGACAAAACAAAGGCATTGATATATTTTAAGATCAATCAGTGCCAGTTTCTTTCAGTTGAAACAGCTCAGACTTACATTTTAGTCTGGGACTAGGCTTAAGCCTTGTCTGTGAAACCGGGGGATAGTCTTCTATTCAGGTCTTAAGTATATGCACACAGTCATGATACTTCTACAGTGGAAAAAAAATGTTGTAAATATTTATAATGCCTTGTCTTATTCTTTAAAAACTCCACATATGCAGGTGGAAATGATTTTATGATCTTTCTTTGTTTTGCATTTTGAGGTGTAAACATTGTTATTTTGTATTCTTTTTTGAAAACATTTAAATTATTCTTTTTAAAAAACACTCTTTACTCTTTGTCTTTTATATCATAACTGTCTTTCTGAAAAATAAACAGCACTTGTATTTCTACGTCTGTTTCTCACAGTGGTCAGTCTGTAAAGGTGTGTAATGATTAGTGTCTGCTGAACATCTGTGAGGATCTCGGCCAACACTGGTGCAGCATGAGAAGAAGAACGTGAAAAGTGAGATATAAAGTTGCAAGAAAAAAAAAAAGAATTGTGAGATAAAAAGTTGCAATTATCTTTTTTATTTTTTTATCCCTGGGAAAAAACAATCTTCCATACTATTCATATGCAACTTCATAAACACCTTCATTCATCATTCTCCTGTCCAGAGCCTTCAGATCGATCTCCTTCAAAACGATCTGAAAAAAATGTCAAATATTTCTGTGTATTATGCTGTGATCATGCGTACAGCATAATCTGAGGTTGATATGAGGTTTAATCAGACCTGTTCTGATGTGGCTGAGAGATGCCAGCATTCTCAGCATAAAGGACGCTGGGACTGTGATGGTGTTTCTGGTCTCTTCAAGCATCCGCTCATTGCGTAGAATTACCTGCAGAGGGAGACAGACAACTTACTCTGAGCAAATCACAGCCCACTAACACCAGAATGGTGTCTGTGACTGAATTTAGATCATTTATGATCTTTAACTGTATGCATAAACATACTGCCAGACTGCATTAGAGAAAAATAGGGTAATAAATTAACAAACTCGATTTCACCCACCTCTTCTGACAACATTCTGTTAAATGATGGCGACTCCTTCATGGGCGACCAGATTTTAATATCATAATCAATTCCAGAGGAGGGAAGTACTACGGCAGAAAAAATTATAATTATGAACTGATTCTGCAATCAGAGAATGTGCATTATAACAAACTAAAGCACAACTAAGATAGGTAAAATGCCATTTCACTGAAAAATGGAAAGGATTTAAACTTACGACCTTTTTAAAACCTTCTTCAATCCATAACAACATAAAAGACTTGTGTAAAAGCCCATCAATTTCATGTTAGGACAAAAACGCTGGATGAATTCACATGGCTCAAATGGATGAGGCTGCAGACAGTTGACGACATGATTGTCAGCTTCCATCAGTATCACAGGCTCTCCTGTATGTCTGTCCCATATGAAGATGTGGCCACAGTCTGAGCCGCTCAGCACAAAGTTATCACCCCAAAAAGTCTGAATATATATATATATATATATATATATATATATATATATGTTAGAAGTTTTGTATGCTCATACAATAAAAAACAGTAATAATGTGAAATATTATGACAAATTAAAAGAACTGCTTTCTATTTTATTATATTTTCAAATTTAATTTATTTCTGTGATGCAAAGCTTAATTTTAGATTCATTACTCCAGTCTCACATGATCCTTCAGAAATCATTCTAATATGCTGATTTGCTGCTTAATAAATATTTCTTATTATCATTATTATCAATGTTGAAAACAGTTGTGCTGCTTAATATCTCAGTGGAAATGGTCATACTTTATTTCAGGATTCTTTGATGAATAAAAAATTCAAAAGGACAGCATTTATTTGAAATAGAAATCTTTTGCAACATTAAAATGGTTTTACTGTCACTTTTGATCAATTTAATGCAGCCTTGCTGAATAAAAATGACTAACCTCAAACCTTTGAACGTTAGTGTATATATTATATATTGCAAAAGATTTCTTGCAATCTAAAGACAAATTCAGCTTTGCATCACATTTTTTTTTTAAATATTAAAATATAAAATTATTTCAAATTGTAATAATGTTCCACAATATTAGAGTTCTGCTGTATTATATATTTTGTATATAATAGTTATTATATAATTTGCTGTATTTTTTAATGATTACATATTTTTATAATAATATTCTTTCAAAAACTGAATGGTAAAGTATGTATAATACAGGGGCATCTCAATAAATTAGAATGTCGTGGAAAAGTTCATTTATTTCAGTAATTCAACTCAAATTGTGAAACTCGTGTATTAAATAAATTCAATGCACACAGACTGAAGTAGTTTAAGTCTTTGGTTCTTTTAATTGTGATGATTTAGGCTCACATTTAACAAATACCCACCAGTTCACTATCTCAACAAATTAGAATACTTCATAAGACCAATAAAAAAAACATTTTTAGTGAATTGTTGGCCTTCTGGAAAGTATGTTCATTTACTGTATATGTACTCAGTACTTGGTAGGGGCTCCTTTTGCTTTAATTACTGCCTCAATTCGGCGTGGCATGGAGGTGATCAGTTTGTGGCACTGCTGAGGTGGTATGGAAGCCCAGGTTTCTTTGACAGTGGCCTTCAGCTCATCTGCATTTTTTGGTCTCTTGTTTCTCATTTTTCTCTTGACAATACCCCATAGATTCTCTATGGGGTTCAGGTCTGGTGAGTTTGCTGGCCAGTCAAGCACACCAACACCATGGTCATTTAACCAACTTTTGGTGCTTTTGGCAGTGTGGGTGTCACGAATCCTGGCCATGCACTTCCGTTAACTCACCACCAGAGGTCACTCGTTCACCACATTGACTCTTGCACTACACTAACTGTTGCTTGTCACCCACGGACTACAGTTCCCATCATCCATTGCACTGACGACACACAGCTGATTTCACTGATCACGTCATCACACATGCTTTATAAACCATGGACTTTCTCAGTCATATCGCCAAGTATTGTCTAGCATTTAGCTCTCTCCTAGGGTTAGCTACTATACCAAGCCATTCTGTGTTTATGTGTAGCTCTGAGTCTGGTCCTGCATTTAGCACTCTCCAAGTGTTAGCTGCCTCACCGAGCCATTCTGTGTTCTCTAGTCTTAGTTTAGTTTGTTTTGTTTATCGTCTCGTTGCCTGTTTCCTACCCTCGTATCGTGGATTAACCCTTGTCTCACCATTGGACTCTGTTTGCACCTCTCTTGGATTATTGCACGTGTACCTGGATTATCTCTCTGCCTTGCCCACTTGGATTCTGTTTGCCGATCGCCGACCCACGTTTGTTCTAGGACTACTCTTGTGTCTTGCCTGTGCCATACCTGTTTGCAAGTGTTTTTTGACCTCGCTTGATAATGACTACGTCTTTTAATAAAAAGCTTGCACTTGGATCCACACGTCTCACGTCTCTTTCGCCTCGTTACAGAGGGAAGGTGCCAAGTCCTGCTGGAAAATGAAATCAGCATCTTTAAAAAGCTGGTCAGCAGAAGGAAGCATGAAGTGCTCCAAAATTTCTTGGTAAACGGGTGCAGTGACGTTGGTTTTCAAAAAACACAATGGACCAACACCAGCAGATGACATTGCACCCCAAATCATCACAGACTGTGGAAACTTAACACTGGACTTCATGCAACTTGGGCTATGAGCTTCTCTAGGACCTTGGTTTCCAAATGAAATACAAAACTTGCTCTCATCTGAAAAGAGGACTTTGGACCACTGGGCAACAGTCCAGTTCTTCTCTTTAGCCCAGGTAAGACGCCTCTGATGTTGTCTGTGGTTCAGGAGTGGCTTAACAAGAGGAATACGACAACTGTAGCCAAATTCCTTGACACATCTGTATGTGGTGGCTCTTGATGCCTTGACCCCAGCCTCAGTCCATTCCTTGTGAAGTTCATCCAAATTCTTGAACTGATTTTGCTTGACAATCCTCATAAGGCTGCAGTTCTCTCAGTTGGTTGTGCATCTTTTTCTTCCACACTTTTTCCTTCCACTCAACTTTCTGTTAACATGCTTGGATACAGCACTCTGTGAACAGCCAGCTTCTTTGGCAATGAATGTTTGTGGCTTACCCTCCTTGTGAAGGGTGTCAATGATTGTCTTCTGGACAACTGTCAGATCAGCAGTCTTCCCCATGATTGTGTAGCCTAGTGAACCAAACTGAGAGACCATTTTGAAGGCTCAGGAAACCTTTGCAGGTGTTTTGAGTTGATTAGCATGTCACCATATTCTAATTTGTTGAGATAGTGAACTGGTGGGTATTTGTTAAATGTGAGCCTAAATCATCACAATTAAAAGAACCAAAGACTTTAACTACTTCAGTCTGTGTGCATTGAATTTATTTAATACACAAGTTTCACAATTTGAGTTGAATTACTGAAATAAATGAACTTTTCCACAACATTCTAATTTATTGAGATGCACCTGTACATGCTGGCACCATGATTAGACGGGACCGTTACAAGCACCTACAGAGTCACAGGACAGAACAGACCACGAGGTTTCATGTGATTTTGTACGAAATGAGAGGCTGAATAAATACCTCACCTTCCTGCTGTAAGGATCTGTGATGACTAAATTGCAATCATCTGATCCAGAGAAAATATATTCACCCATGTCATTCCAACATATAGTATTTACCTGAAAAAGAAAGAGAGTATAAACACGTGATTATTAGTTTATGTACACTGTACTTTATGATTACAAGTATTACTCACAGAGCCATTATGGACATCAAGTGAGGCTTCAAGTTTCAGTCTCTGGACAAACTCTAGTCTGTCTAAGAAGCAAGCAATCAATCAATAAGAAAAATATTATCTAAAAAATACAGCATTTTATTATAGTATTACGACGTAGGCCTAGTTGTCTTACCAAAATAATTTGTTCGTATAAAGTTGGTTCTTTCATCCAAACGGATAGCGCGTTTCCTTATGTCCCAAATAAGTGTATTCTTCCGCAACATAGTCAAATAGCTTGTTTTTAAAGAGTCGTTGTCGTCCACTGTTTTCCTTCTAAAGTTTCTCACTTCAGAAGCATGTGACTGCTTTCCTGTGCCTTCACATACAGACTGTAAAACACACTTGCTTGGCACTGGCGTAACGTAATCTAACCTGCAGACTGGCTAGTGAATTCATCTTTTGAGTGAACTGTTTCAAAAGATTCGAGTCATTGGGAAGAATCAAAATTCCCACCATGGCGACCATTGGCTAATATCTGATATCTGATAAAGCTGAAACCTTCATTGAGCCGCATTCAAATCTCAAGAGGCTTACACTTTTGTGCACGAAAACTCCAAATACTGTAAGCGATATCTCTAAAATAACATACTGAAGAAATCGCATACTGGTAATTGCAAACGATTGTTATTAGTCCATCAACAATAGCGCTTAAAAAAGTAACAGGTACCACTTACAACGTCTTCAACGCGCGCTACTTCCCCAGGGCAGGGGTCTACTAATTTATCCAAATAACATACTCTGAATAATAATCTGGGAAAAAATGCTATTTAAGTGAAAATATTTATTAATTAATCATGCTTGCCACTTTGGTTTCTTGAAAGGCACTATATAAATCAATAACCATCTAACTATCCATAATCATCATTATTTTAAATTTATTTTATAGGCTATTATATATTTCATTATGCATTATATTTTTATTTATTTAAATGTATATTACAGGTCATACCCTTAGTTTGAAACATTCTCATGCAGTGATTTTTATGGATTATGTTCTTACCCAGCTAACAATTTTGAGTTCTAAGAACGTTTTAAAAAAAATTTTTTGGTTATGGTTTTGGTTCTATATGTCCAGTTTTCTTAATGTTAGTGGAACGTTTTTTTAAGGTTAGTACTGATGTTCCTGAAATGTTCTTTCAACTTCATTTTCATTAATTAATTAATTAGTTTAGAAACATTGATTTGTAACATTCCAAGAACATAAAATTGTCCGGTTTCCTTTATGTTAATAGAACATTATTTAAAGGTTAGTATGATGTTCTGAAATGTTCTTTCAACTGAAGTTTTATTAACATCTCAGCATCTACACATTAAAATCCTCAGTGTTAAATGAACACTATGTCTGTATGTCTAGAATAAGAGATTATCTGAAACACAGCAACTACAACTGACATACATTGACAGACTTAGATGAAAACAACAAATAAAACACATTAAACATCTCAAAATCTCAGCAGAGGAGAATTAAACAACTCCACAAATAGCATCACCAGCTTCACTTATTAATAACCACTTTGATTTTATTTCTGTCATGCAAAAGTTCTTATTGAGAATTAACAGCTGTTTAGGTTCATAGTTTGATTTCATTTGAAGTTACCATTTTGATGAATAGTGTTTGTTTTGGTTGGGCTCTTAACCCTTGACTTTATAAGATTACTTTTTCTCTGACCGCTGTAATTCTGTGTTTATAAAGCACATTGTTATAGCAAAGAAAACCAGGAGAAAATGTGCTCAGGTGATATTGGCTGCTCAATGCTGTCAAAATAATCAAGTAGTGGTTCAATTTACTGAATGTTATACATTGTTGACTAATATAGCTCTTTGTTTTTACAGTTTTGACAACATGAAGAAGATTTATAAATCTGTTTTATAAAGGTTTTCATTTATGGCACACTTAGACATAAAGAATTGGTATATGAATCTCAACAATGGTGACAATCCACAAAATATTCAGATAAACAGATTTTGATCATCACAAAACAAGCTACTAAAAGGTCACAACAAAAATAGCAAAAAAATAAGCAAGTAGTAAGAATAAAAGAAAACACTAAGAAAATTCAGGTGCATAATTTATTCATGTTGCAGTGCATTCTGGGAGCCATGGATGAGTTTTGATTGGTGCACCCAGAATGCACTACAGCGTGGAGCTTTTTGTTGATTGTCACCATCGTTGAGATTCATATGCTGGCTCCTGATGAATGTTTGCGTCTCAATTACACAGACGTTCAAAATGTCTTGTGTGCAAAATAATTTTACAGTCCATCAAATCAAAAAATTTACTTTTACCAAATATATTAAGTTCATTTTACACAACACTTTATCACAGATTTAGACTCTGGATGAGATTAGTGAATCAGCCCAACACAAGAAAACTAAGTCATCATTAACAACTAGCCAAAGCCATCTGTTCACATTTGCTTTTAGCTTTTTTGTTGTAACAAACGTGTGTCTTTTTCCAAACACAAAGTTACAAAAACCAAAGAAAAACTCATGTTATAAAGTCAAGGGTCAAGAGCCCAACTAAAACACTGATCACAGTAATGGTGACTTCAAACGAAACAAATTCAACATCTAAACCTCTGTTTTCAATAAAAAACTTTTTTAGACATATGACAGAAATAAAGTCAAACTGGTTAGTAATAAGTGAAGCTGGTGATGCAATGTGTTTTATTTCAGCTGATTTAATCTAGGGCTGAGACTGGAAGTCAGTTGCACTGTGTTTCTGTTCATCTTTTTTTCTGTTTCGCTTTCCTTCAGTAATTGTGCTTGTTAACAGGTGTTCATCACTAATGCTCAATCATCATTTAATTAATCACTTAATTCAATCCAACACTGCTTTAGTGTTATTTGAACACTGCAGTGTGGACACATATGAACACTGAGCTTCCACAAGTCTCACTAACGTTATGAAAAGGTTATATAAATGTTAGGATGAATCATTATTAAAGAAATGTTAACTGATCATTCTTATGATGTTGATAGAATTGCTATGTTCTCATATTTTAGGGAGAAAATGTTCTTAGAACAACATTCTTGAAGTGTCCTTTAAACATTAGAAAGACAACAAACTTCAGATGATTAAGGTTAATTGATCAAACAACCAAGTAGTAACATTTAAAAACAAAAAAACAAAAAAAAACTTTAAACTTTAGATGGACATCTACTAAAATTTTCCAGATAAATGTTCTCGAAACAATGTATAAGTAACGTTGTTGTGTCAACCTCTTGAGAATGTTCCCTGTTAGCTGAGAAGGATGTTCAAGAATGTTTTCCCCTTTTTATGAGAACATTTTTAAAAACCTTCTACAAACAACGTGTAAATGACATTTTTTTCTAACCATTTGGGAACATTATTAAAGACCAGATAACTTTGAACAAACGTTATATTAACATTGTTTATAACTTTGAGAGAACCTTGAGAGAATGTTAGCCAAGTTCTGAGAACGTTCCCTGTTAGCTGGGTAATATGACTGTCATAAGAAGTTCAGGAACACTGCTGTTGGACCTGCTCCAGCCAGCTAAAGTGTTCCCATTAAAGCCAAACAGACACCAACCATCACCAACCAATCATTGTTTAAAGGGCTTTTCCCGTTTTCCCTTCCTGGAATGCTCAATTATCTGGCCCTTATTTAATATAATACAGCTTTAAAATGATCAATCTTATTGTGAAGCTGACCATATTCCTTCCCGGCACTCCAAACCCATTACACTGACATTTACGCACCATTTACTCACAGCACATGCTGCTCCTCGGCCATATTTAGGGCCATTTCCTCTTTAAAGGCTTGGAAAACCTTCTTTCTGGAGCAAATTTTGAAGAAAAGAAGTATTGTCCATTATGTTCATTGTGATGGCAGGATGAATCAAACTCATTGAGGGAATCAGGATGGTGGAGTCAGTGAAGAAACCATAATTAGCCACAGATAAAGTCTGATCTTTCTGTGTTCATTCTTTCATGGATCATCTCAGGGATCAAGACAAACTTCATTCTCATTCTATTCCAAGGTTTCTTAGACCCTTAACTGTAATTCAAGGTGCTTCAACACTGGTTAAGATGACAAGAAGATATACAGAAATATAAAAACACAGTCGCATATATATTAAACTGTTTCTTTGCAAAAGTGCAGTTTGTAGAGAAGGAGCTTCATTTGGAGGAAAGAAACGCTTCAGTAACCACATCGCAGTTCACCTGTGTGCTCTGACAGCTACACACACACACACACACACACACACACACACATACAACATGTGTCTTATTAAGGGTGACTTTGGTCTCGTCAAGCAAGAAAAGAAGAACACAGAACTAACACCGGTTTAACAGAAACCTTTTCATTTTTTCTCAGCACTTAAACTGTTCTTAAACGTGTCACTGTAAAACTAGGAAACTTTCATCTTTCATATCTCAGAGTGAGTCATGATGCAGATGAAGATTTGAGTTTTATTGCATTGATTTTCACTTAAGAGAGAAACAATGTTTTTACTTGTGTTTCTAAATCTCTGAAGAATTAGTCTTATTTTTATATTTTTCTGCTGGATGCATCATGACGCATCAGTTTTGATATGAAGAGCGAAAAATGAAACTTAAAGAAAATTGCATGTGGATAAAGCCATCAACATGATGTCTAAAATGGACAATTAATACCACAACAAACATAATAAGTGCATTAGTGGTCCTGAGCGGTGTCAGTCACATCAGATCAGATTGGTCCAATCAATCTTGAATTAATGACTACTGAGAATCTCATCCCATAACCTCAAAAGGAGAATCTTGCACAATATATTGTAGTACACTGTGCATTGTCTCATTGCGTATTATTAAAAAACACAACTGATTATCATAGAAAAGATCAAGGTATATATACACCTTAAGTTGTTTGTCTTCAGGAATATCTGAACATTTTTGTAACTCTCAATGTTTCCTCGGTAATTGAGCATTTGCAGTCTTTGATGTACGGTTGTCTGCTGAAGTTAGCGAGGCAAGGCTGACATAACAAGCTTTTTCATTCTCAAAGATACACTCCAGAACGCTCTGCCTCGTGAATGTGTGCCTGTGCTCAGTGAGCTTCTCTTTGAAGAATTCCCTCAGGAAAGGAAAACCCCAATGTGTTTCTCACTGATAATGATTTATAGGGATTCATTCCCAACCTTCTGGCTGCTCACCTTGTCTGCTGTGGCCTTTGTAATTTTCTAAAACTCCTGTAAACTTAAAACTGTTGAGGTTGTTTAGAGTTTAGAGCTTGTTGAGAACAGAGTGTTATTATAGATGATCAGACTTGTCATTTTTGAGAGAGAGAGTTTGTAAACTTTGTAGTTTTAAACCCAATATTCTATTTCTTTACAGCTTGTCTTTTTGTCCTAACACAGGTCTGTTGTTTTGAGCTGTCCACGGTGCTGAAATGCTGCTAGGTTGACAGCTAGAAAATGTACAAATTATAAGCTGAAGTTTATATTGTCAATATATATATATATATATATATATATATATATATATATATTAAAGATAAGTATCATAGATTAATGGATGATTGCATAACTATGCAATTAAAGACTGAAATGTAACAATTGCCACTTTGCACTGTGACAAACTGTAAAGATAGTCCACTGGAGGCGAGCGTAGTGTGAATCCAAATGCAGATTTATTGAACAAGGTGTAATCCAAAATACAAACAAACAAACAAAGACTTGACTTGAACAGACTTGACGTGGCATGGACAAACTAGACTCACCAACAACGGGTTACAACACTAATACACGACAAAGCAACAAATGCAATAACTTGGCTTCTTATAGCAAACTATGAGGGTCACATGACAGGAACAACCAATGAAGACTTGACACAATGAACAAGAGAACCAATCAGAACAAGACACATTGTACAAGGGAACCAATAGCAAGGAGACATGAGGGCAAGGGAAGCATGACACAAACAGGAACCATGACTAAACTTCAAAATAAAAGACATGAAAACATGAACACGAAACAAACCCCAAAACAGACCTTATACAAACTGCCTCCTTAAGCATATGTTTGAAAAAATGTTGTATGTATTTTAATTCCACAGAAGGTGGAACAGTCACGAGATTTGCAAAGAAAAAATGTTTGTACATGCATTTGCATATCTGTGATTTGGATATATTTTTTAAATATACAGTTTACAGAATAAGAATGCTATTGTGTAATGTTTTTCCTATTATTTACTTTTTATTTTGTATCACCTCTTACCTTAGTATGTTTTTCATTCTAATATTGTGGCAAATTGTGTATTGTGTACTCGATTAATTTTCTTTTCCTGTTATGAATATACCACCATAGCCGGTTTCTTGGTAAGCAGCGCCATCCAGTGGTATTTTTAGGTAGTGTTCATTTTTCTTGTTTTAATTTGAAGGTGAAAATTTCCAACTCTTCAGATGATTTTCAGTTCTGTGACATTTCTCATTTTAATGATCTTCCCTAATTCTTTTTATTGTAATAAAATAGTTTAAAATTAAATTCAACATTTTTTTTAACATACAAGTTTACATTTTTGTAAGTATTCCCACTTTATGATTCAGCAAGTTCTTCTTCCAAAATTAAATTTGTAATGGCTTTTTAATGACTTAAAAGTATTATACTTTTTTTAATCCTGTCCAGTGCACACACAAAAAGCAGATTGCAAAATTATTATACATTTAATTTACATGTTTATTTCTGATGGGATTACTTTGTTGTCATTACACACAGCTGTTGTTGGAGGACTCTTCTTACATTCTTAGTCATGGTATTATTGTGCAAGATACGGCAGTGCAAATTCTTTAAAATAAACAATAATAATAATGATCAAAATAGACTTAATTTGTTCCTCTTTTGCAATTTCTTTTCAGTTGTCGACAGATATAGCATTCTTCTTTATCTCTGTAGAAAGCCATGTGAATTAGGTGAATAAATTACAGGAAAATAGTATTTAAATTGAATATGTAATAAGTAAACACATTTGATACACCATTTCATAAGTAGATAATTTAAGAATGAATAATTGCCTTGTTGCACTGTCACAAACTGCCTCCTTGAGCATGTGTCTGAAAATTTGTTTGTTTTTTAATTCCACAGAAGGTGGAACAGTCACAAGAGATTTGCAAAGAAAAAATGTTTGCACATACAATTGCATACTCTGTCGATTGGATATTTATATTTTTAATATGCAATTTACAGAAAAAGAACCTATTGTGCTCTTATTTTTGTTATATATTGTGTAATAGGTGTTTTTAGAAGTGCTTTTGAAATTACTTGTTACTTGTCAGATACAACATTCGGCTTGATCTCTATTTGTGTAGAAAACCATGTGAATTTGGTGATGACAGGAAACAAGTGCTGTTAAACGATTAATCGCGATTAATCGCATCCAAAATAAAAGTTTTTGTTTACATAATATGTATTTGTGTACTGTGTATATTTATTATGTATATATAAATACACACTCATACAGTATATATTTTGAAAATATTTACATGTATTTACATGTATATTTTTATATTTACATCATTTATATTATATATAAATGTATTTAATATACAAATATAACGCCTTTTTCTTAAATATATACATGCATGTGTTTGTATTTATATATACATAATAAATATACACAGTACACAAATATATATTATGTAAACAAAAACTTTTATTTTGGATGCGATTAATCGCGATTAATCGTTTAACAGCACTAATTGTAATCAATAAATACACAAGACACAATTTTATGTTTGCACTCTTTGTCCCCAAAAGTGAGCTAAATATGGCAAAACATGATATCCACGCAAGTAATGACCATATTACATCCAGATAATAAATAGCTGACGGTATCTTTGACAACAAGAAGTCTGCAACTATAAAATCTGTCTTGCCAGTCATTTATTGGTTTTCTGTTCAACATATTCCCCACAGAGCATTTAGGTTTGCACACTGTGAGACTGGCAGGTATTGGTTACAGTCATTTTGAGGTAGTAAGTGAGGCAGGCAGGCAGCTTGATGAATTGAGATTTTAATTCGGACAGACAGGCCAGTGCAGTCAGTGTGAACAGCCTGAGGCAAACAGAAGATGGCGCCACTGTCGCGCTGTTCCTGGATCAGCAGAGCCAGTCAAAGGAGCGACACCGCGGCCCTGCGCGAGTCATTAAGATGATGTTCCAAAAGAGGAGACCACGAGTAGGGTCATTGTGCTGTTGGAAGGTGAACCTTCTACCCAGTCTGAGATTCTGAATGCTCTGGACAGAGTTATCATTAAAGAAGCTATCTCAAATATTTGGTGCATTGAGCATACTCTCTGATGTGTCTCTCAGTCCCTGCTGTGAAAAACAGCCCCACAGCATGGGGCTATACCGCACACTTTACTTTTGGATGGTACTCTGCAGGTGATGAGCAGAGCTGGTTTCCTTCAAACACGATGCTTGTAATTGAGGTTCATCAGACCAGAGAATCTTGTTTCTCTCAGTCTGAGTCCTTTAGGTGCTTTTTTGCTTTTTTGTGTTTTCATGTGTCTTCTCTGAGGAGAGGATTGATTCTTGCCACACCAGCATAAAGCCCAGATTGGTGGAGTGTTGCAGTGATGTTTGTCCTTCTGTAGGTTTCTCCTGTCTTCACATATGATCATGGAGCTCAACTAGAGTGACCATCAGCTTCTTGGTCACCACTCTAACCAAAGCCTTTCTTCATCGATTGCTCACTTTGGCCAGGAGGCCAGCTCTAGGAAGAGTCCTGGTTGTTTCAAACGTCTTCCGTTAAGGGTAACAGAGGCTACATGCTTCTGTGAACCTTCAATGCAGCAGAATTTTTTCTGAACTCTTCCCAGATGTGTGGCTTGACATAAACCTCTTTCTGAGCTCTACGACTGATTCTTTTGACCTCAGGGCTTGGTTTTTGCTCTGATATGCATTTTCAGCTGTTAGACCTTTTTATTAAGATGTGTGTGCCGTTCCAAATCATACCCATTCAGTTGAATTTGACACAGGTTAACCTCACTCGAAGTGTAGTAACATCTACAAGCAATATGAATGCTCCTGAGCTAAATTTCAACTGTCCCAGATAATGAATAATTTCCCAGTTTGAATACATTTGCAATGGAATCATTTATGTTTTTTATGTATAATAAATTTGCAAACATGTTAAAAACCTGTTATTTGCTTTGTCATTATGGTGTGTGGAGTGTAGATCGTTGTGGAAAAAAAAAATAATTTAAAGTGGTTTAACGTAAAGCTGCAACATAACAAAACGTAAAAAAAATTAAGAGGTTTGAATACTTCTGCAAGGCACTGTAGCTATTTACACATTACTTCAGGATACTGTTAGCCAATACAACCCAGACCTTCAGGCTCCACGTTCCTGGCCAAAAAGCCTCCTCAAAAGTCAAATCGGAAATACTCCTCCACAATCAACTGTAAACTCGCATTCAGGTCTGGCTCCTTTCTGGCATGAAACGCCCACTTTTTACAATGCGCTCAATTCCCAATGGATACAATCAAGTCCTGCCCTACATTTTTTTTTCTCATTGACTATTTTGTTTTAATCTGAAATACATCACATTACGATGATTTGTGAATGCCGTTTCATTCTGACTTTCCCGAAATTCACACAAGACACAATGGAACAATCCAGTCATTTTTCTGCACTGACTTGATTTGTTGTTACTCTCTCTGTCTCTTTCGCCCTCTATCTCTCACTCTCACTTTCAATCTCACATCATCCCTCCTTCCACCAGCCACCCACTTGCAAACAGCGGGGAATAATTATGGCTTAAGTGGATTATGCGGCCTGCAGATGGCAGATAAACGAAGAGGAGAAGAATCAGGACAGTCTATCCGGGCAGAATTGAGGATGAGCAACGGAAATCTGATGGGTGGAATGGGATTCCAAGAAGCAGCAGCAACACGTCGCGCCAAGGGCCATGATAAAATGTGTCATGGTGCCCAGCAAATCAACTGGGAGTCATTTTTGCTGTGGGATTTAGATTCATTTTTGTGGAAAATTGCTTGAAAACTAGGATAGGAAACTTTGTTGGGACGACATCTTGTCATGACACCGAATGAGATGAATTGTGTCATCTCGCAGGAAGCTTTCGGTTGAGTTAAGGTTTTCATCAGTGCCTATCACCTACCGTTTGGTGCTTTTAAAACTAATAATGGTTGATATGCCATATCAGCATCTCACAAAGTACATATCTGGGTCATATTTTACATCAAAATTAAAATAAAATAATATATAAATGACTTGCATTTATATTTAGTATCAATTATTGAAACAATTAACTATTACAATATTTAAGTAATGATTTTCAGTAGGAATTACCTTCATTAAAAACATCTTTGAGAAAAAAAGTGTATATATGTATACAGTATATCAATAAAAAAACAATAGTCCTTACAAAAAATGCATCTTTCTTTCAGCAAAATATATTTAACCAGAATATGTTTTCCATTATTATTATTTTGATGTAAAATACAACAAATGAAGTGAACACACACACACACACACACACATACACATATACATACACACACACACACACACACACACACACACACATACAGAATACCCCTGAGATGCAGGGATCTGCTAGTATATAAAATATTAAACCTGCAAGACTGAATGTTGGCAGGCTGAATGGTACGTAGAAATTTCTGAACTTGCGGGGATATGTACACATACAACAGCAAACAGACGAGCTCACAAGTGTTAAAAATAGCTGTGCCGTTTGACTTAAAATGTTTTAATAAACAATTCTTCAGAACAGACTGAGAACATCAGAGCCCAAGGTTGCAAAACATGCATTGTTTTCAGCCACATCACTGCGGATATCATTCAACCGGTAGAGTAAGTACACAAAGCAACATACACTGAAATGAACAGAATGATCATATGCAACAGTTTTGGACAGTCTTGTAGACTAGCTGTACTGCTGTACGATCACAAGTCACTTTTTAGTGCTACATTGATGACATTCAGTGGCGTAGCAACCATCATTTTAAGATTCTGGAAAATAATCATTACTTTTTAAAGAACCTTGTCGTAATGTGTTTCCACAAACACACACTTTCCAAATAGTTACACCGCAGATTACATGAAGCAAATTTCTGTTACTCTAATAATCTCATAAACATCCTTGTACCATAATATAAATGTATATATTTCTAAACATATCATATAGTTCAGATTGCATTACAAAACTACAATATTACCACGTTTTGAAAAGGCTAATCATGCATGCATCCATTTTCCAGACATATCTCAACACAACATGTCTGAATCATATTTTAACATATTTTGTGTAAACCTGTTTTATATTAAGATTTTGTTTGCAATGCAGTAAGCTTATTCCCCCAGTTCTTACGAATGTAATATAAAATGGCATATTTAAATTATTTATATATTACTGTAGTGTTTGTTGTACTTTCTTTTTAACCTATGCTAATTTTTAATAAAGAAAGAATGTGTCCAGACAGGATGAATTTCATTGCTGTATAACAGTAATGAGAATCTAATGAGAATCATCACTGAGGGTAATGAGAATATACAGCAGTCTCCATATTCTACATGCTTTTTTATTTGGGGTGAAAACTGATGGACAAGTTTTTGACAGGTTTTGTGAGTTTCACTCATTTACATACAAATCTATCATATGGTAACTTGTAGAAATGTCACTTCCTGTCTTTTGATATATCATACCTGAATTAAACGTGAATGGATCTCATGCTTTTTTACTGTGTGGAAGAAGAGAAAAGGACCAAGAAGAAGCGATTTCAGTGTGTTACATCAGATTTGCTGCACTAAGGGGTCAAGGCTTGCTGGCCGTTTGCAAAAATTGGGATGATAATTGGTGTTTCACCTTATGTTTGCATTTTCTGTCCATCAGCCTTCAGGTCCCACCTTTGCAGAATCATCGCTGACATAATGATTCAGACCTTCGCACCCTTTGCATGCGCTCATTCCACACAATGCAGCAATCCACCAATCACTTCCTTACCACTCAATTAAAACAACTTGTTAATTATTCAGTCCTGCACTGGGGATATTAATATGACAGATTGTATTTTGGCGCACTGTTAACTTAAACTATAACCTATACTAGATTCCACATTAAGAACTGCATCACCAGTATGATTCCACATGGATGATCAGGTCTGCTCTTTCAGTATTTGTTCGGATTTTAATGTATCCATTGCATTTAATTTAATTCGTAATTAGTTCAGATATGCAGGCAGGAAATGTTTTAGGAAATGAATGTCGGACTGCTGTTCTGCAAACTGACATCTCGTGGCGATCCACTGTGACAAGAGGCTTTCATCATCATTTTCATTTCTCTTAGCAACACGAAGCTGAAATCCATCAGCATGACTTGAAGCATTTCTGTTTCTCCCTGTAATCTATTAATAATTCATGCGAAGGAGGGGGAACCCCCAATAAATCCGTCCAGCCTCCCCCACAGAGCTTGAGTCATACCTTTTTCCCCCCACATGACTTCTATACTATAATACACAGCAGCGGCAGTGAACACTTAGGATGCTCATAAATAATCTCCCAAGCCCCATCTCTGATGTCGCCTCAGGGAACAGCGATCTGATGGCAGCACATGCACGGCTCGAATCTTCTCCAGCCAATGGAAAGGTGCCGTTCAGTTTGGGAATGGCCATTATGTGGCTTTCTACACCCCTACAGGTCTTCTCCGATAAATCTGTTTCCAAGAGGGAAACGATACATGCACATTGTGAACTGCAAATGTAACTCGGATGCGTTACCAACCAAAACAATTGCGCTTCCAGAACAGACAGGAGCTTTCTAAGCAGCCAAACCCCCGTTTTCTGGTGGAGAACGCGGGGTGAATTCCTGCTTTGAACAGGCATCAGGGATGGAAGAAAGAGAGGGGTAGAGGAGCAGAACACGACAGAAAGGTGAAGCCGCTTACCTTATGGTCTGCATCTCCTCGTCCGAAGCCTGGAAGAAGGAAGAAGAGGAGATTACTGAGACAAACGTGCGCCTGGTTCCTGAAGCTGCCGAGGCATCACTGCGCAGTCTGAGGCACACACTCTCTCGCTCTCTCTCTCCCTTTCTCTTGCTCTCTCTCTACCCAACAGTGCCAGTATACTTCTGCACCGATCTCATGTGCGAGGAGGGGAGAAATCTTGACAGATTAAGTGCGAATGGAAAGCACAGTCGCAGCCAGAATGCAGATACACAACATCATACACGCCGCCCCCTCTCCTTCCTCCTCCCCGAGAGAAACTCACTCATCGGCTTCACGAAGATCCACAGGATGTGAGGACAGACAGAAGACCAGAGAGAGGGAGCGGGTGAGAAAAAGAGTGTGAGAGGGAGAGATGGTGTGAGAGAGAGAGAGAGAGAGGGAAACAGGTGGGCTCATCTGTTGATGAAAGAGTCAGAGGGAGGGATGGGGAGGCACTCCGGTTCTCACATCCACTGCGTGCTACAGCATTCTCTCTCACTCGGTCTGTCTCTCTGCCGCCCCATGAATAATGCAAGAGTGAGATTATGTCAGAGGAATTCACATTCTCATTCAGATTTAGTGTGCAGCAGTGACCAAGGGCCGTTCCAGCAGTCCTTTTAATTCAACACCAGGCAGGCAGTATACGTGATCCAATGTGGTATAACACATCCAAGCCAGTTTAATAGTTTACTGGCCAATTTAAATAAATGAGAAAGCTGATATGCTATCTTTGTGTAGTACGCTAATAATGTAAAGTATTTAATAATATATTTTTAAGTTGTATACGTAGTTAGTATATCCTTTATGCAGTCCAAAATCTCACATGGATGTCTAACGAACGCTGTTGTAGCTATTTATAATTATACAATGTTTGTTATCATTTTGTCCAGGGTATTGTTAGATTTGTCATTTAGATATTTCAATGTGAAGTTTAAGACTGTAAAAATCTTCCCAGCATTCTCATTCATCTCAATGGCAATGGAAAAAAAAATCTACTGGGAAAAAAAAACTGCTTTAATATAATAGTATTTTGCAGTTTATATAAATCTTGCAAAAAAAAAAACCCTCAGAATGCACGCCTGTTTTTAAAAGGCTATCGGTGAGTAAAAGATGATGCAGATGGATATTCAAGCACTTTTGGCCCTGTGGATTTTTTAAAAACACATAAAACACTTTTACAGTTTTCACAAATTTTCACATCCTCACTGGTTTAATCGCTTTTCTTACTTTAGTAATATTTGTATTTTTTTTTAAATGTCATGAACTTTTCCACCACATCATACATGATGTATTGTGTTTAACATTGTGACATTATGTGAGAATTTACAGTGGTTGAAATGATATTTTAATCATTTTTTGAATCAAATGGAATTCATTTGTCTTGGTAAGGCTAATTTCATGTATCTTAAACAGACAATTACATAATATTTTCACATATTATATAATATTATTGAATAATTTGACTATATTACAGATTTTTCTATTAAAATATTCTGTTTACAAGTGATATTCACTTTCATTTTTCTTTTCCTCACACATCTCATATTTCTCATAACTCATGCATTTGACATGCATTGACACTGTTGTGTCCTTGGTAACAAGTACACTAAGTTTAAAAAAAAAAAAAACATACTACACTCTTAAAATGAAGTGTCTTTATTGGCATCTGTGCTTTCAGAAAGAACTTTTAACATCCCTGGAACCTTTCCATTGCACAACATGTTCTATAGTGGAAAACATTATTCTTCCCACTGAGAAAAAAAAAATGGTTATTTTAAGAATTCTTCACTGAAATGCTCATTGGGGATCCAGAAATGATTCTTCTATGGTATCACTGCATAAACCTTTTTGTAACCTTGATTTTTATGGGTTAAAGGTGCCGTTGGAGATCTCGGAAAATGCTAACTTTAGCCTGATAGCACTGAAAGCGAATGTCCCACCCTCCCTGCAATCGCCGTCCAAAGCCACGCCCCCTGAACACACATACGCTCAGAGAGCAGAATACCAGAGACAACATTAAATTACTACAATAGGCTACATCAACGGTCCAGTTCAAAGACGTGAATTTAAATGGTATTTATTTACAGAGGTATATTATGTCACACTTCTCTAGTAAGTTTCGTCTGTGTGTGAAGATGCTGCGCAGCGCA